>JAHPZR010027194.1:0-30000 GCA_019787425.1 Platygyra sinensis
TCTTTGTTATTTCATTCAGGTGTTGCTGAGCGGAGTTTCCTCGGCGAGGAAAGGTAACATATCTAGACTCGCCTTGTGTTCATTGCGGATTGCACTGAAGCTAAGCCCACATTCATTGGCCTGAAATCCGGTGCGGGTTGCACAACATATCTCTTACGTAAGCTTTCTCAGAGTATCTCACGAATAATAGTACTCTCAAAAAGTAGAGTTATACTGAGTAGTCTCAAAAATACTCGCATTGAATAAGAGTCTTGCACTATTGTTGTCTGTGTTATTAGCCGCTAGCGTAGGAGCAACAATCGAACAATACCGGTCAAGGATCGGCTGTCATAACAATTTTGTCAAAGCCAAGGATGCTTTTTCACGTGTGCGAGACCGATCTTGGAATATGACGTTTTTTCTTAAATGCTCTTTATTTACTTGCCAACAGTAAAAGGCGCCGTTGTTGGATAATACAAGTTGTGGAATGAGGTGATGGTTTAATTTACACAAATGATATGCTACAATGTTTACATCCCATTGCTTATAAAGCAAGCAAATGATGTGTACAATATTTCTTATCCTTGATCCAACAACCACTGTGTCTGCTGACTTAAGTTTCAGTTAAGTCAGGGGCACCCAACGGGAATATAGTTCAAAACCACTTAAACATAGCATTGGTGAATGTATTTTAGTATTTAAACGGTAGGTATAGGCATATTTTTATCCCCTAAAAATTTTTCATCTGTTCGGACTTCCTAGCTGAAAGTTTAGTGATTCGAAAATTATAGGGATCAAAACTTACCTTTTCAAAAATTTTAGCCAGAAAATAGGGTCCCGAAAATTCTAGGTGAACTTTTTAGGGTAAAAATTAGTTAAAAACGGGCAAGTATACCAATTTTTATATGTTCGAAAATCCTAGGAGAGGCATGCACGCAAGAAATTTTACAACAAACGTTCCGAAAATTCTAGATCTCAAATGTCTTCCGAACAGATATTTTCCCGAAAATTGTCGTAGGGTGCCCCTGTTAAGTGCTACTGGCTGTCTGGCATTTTTAATTTTTAGGTTATTTTGGGCCTCTATCATCTGTGTATATATATTTTTCTCTTGTAATAATTATGGGGTGGAACAGTAAAGTATTGCTATGTTGTTGTCGTCCTTACTTTAATGGAAATAAGTATACTACCTTTTTTAAAGAGATATAGCAATTTTCTAAATTTATAAACACAACTGAATGACACAATACAACCATATTCCAAACATGAGGCTGTAAAACACGCAAAAAACTTAAAACAACCTTTTCCAAATTAAATTTTATATGAAACAAAGCCAAGAAAGTGCAAAATATCGAACATTTCATAGCCTTAGATTTCTGTGTGCATAGTTATTGCCAAATTTATTGCCAGACAAAACATCACTTCTGCCTCGGCCTGTAGTTAGGAAGCTCCGGCTGTTGTAAAATGGCAATTTCTTTTTTGGGCTCCACTGGGTTTTTAAGTTTTTAAAAAGGCAATTGTATTATAGCATACTTCATGAAATGAGTCCAAGAAGAGAAAGATGAAAACATATATTTTTTATTGCCTTATTATAAACAAAATACAAATACAATATAGTAGAGATAGAAGGCCTACTAGTTATGCAACGCTTTCGAGTGGTATACTTTAGGCGAGTGTGTATACCAAGAAAATATAAGTGACAAGTGGATATTCACAGTTATACCATGAGAAAGGGTTGCAGAACTATTTTATACCATGCCATGGAAAATAAAGTAGCCAGATGGGAAGGTTGGGTGTGATGCAGTTAAATTGCACTGATCGATGGGAAGGTTCAGTAGGATACTGATGAATATACAACAGATTTCCTGCATTCTGATTGGCTGTTTTTTCTATGACTTGACTTGTTTCCTATATCTCCTCTGGGAGAATAGGGCCGTCTTCTGGTTTCCGTAATCAAGGGTTTTTTACGGTGTAGGGTGATTAGCCCTACGACCAACTCCAATGGAGGTGGTTGGTGTGGTATCGGGATTGTCCTTTCCCTAGGTAGCTGCCTTTTGGGCTGACAGGTACTACCCCCTGGGTTTTGGTTTGGAGTTTTCCATCTCCTAGATGAGCTGCTTCTCATAGCTTAAGAACCCCATCTGCCCTTTGCGATCACCAGCCCACTTCCTGAGCTGGTTACCCTGATGTAGTTCAGCCGGTTGATCGACACCGTTGCCCGGGATGTGGCCGTTGCAATGCCTGCAACTTCTAGGAGCCATACATCAGAGTTGGGTGTTGCAAGTGGACCAGTGCAGTTCAGCCACCCTAAGAAGGGTGCGACCGCCTCCCTGCAAAGGTACTACCACCAGCAGACACCCCATACACCTATGGCATGGTATAAATACAATTATAATCCATCAAATATTTTCTCTTGCAAACGATTAGTCCTAACACGTCACATGACCCAATATTCCCCAGCTAAATCTGGGGAATATCCGAGATTGTTATACCTCCCAAATAACAATGATTAAGAGTGGGAAAATGATCAACAAATGTACGAACGATACGCAGTGAGCGTCTTTCCCAGCTGCTTCGCGGCATGTTTTTTACTCAAACCTTACTGCAAATGTACTTTTTGGATGGAGCCCACCACTCAAAAAACAACTAAAGATACCACAGTGTGTAGTTATGAATTTAAACATTCTGAGTCATCATAGCAGCAAAACTCTTGACACAACATGTACAAGTTCACTTGACATGTGTAAACAGTGCCAAGTTCAGAGGGTTAAACTAGCATGGGAAATTATGCACAAAATAGGGCTAAATCGAAAGATGTTACTGTTTTATGTCCCATTCGGACTAGAAGCTAAATAAATTATTATTAGAGAATAAAGTGAGTATTAAGTAAACAGTATTTTGCCATACATTTCCCACTTAAAAATTGTAAGGGCTTGTCTACCTTCTCACTTGCAGCAATAGCGTCGCACACAGTTTCTAAAAATAGATTACATCACCACAGACCCCCCACCAGACAAGAATTACAGTCCGATAGAAGGTTATGTATGAGCGCGTTGTCTTCTCGACCAGAAAATCAGGCAAAAAAGGAAAGATTGGTGGTCGAGGCTTTTGGATAGCTTAAATAATGTTAAAAAGTGAACACTGCTGCTATGGGTAATGTAAAATAGATTCCGAGATGTCCAGAAAAGAGGATAAATGTCACAAATTGAACGAGGGTCTTACAAAGCCGCAATGACAGGCACACGAGACACCAAAACCTGCAGGAATCGGAAGACGAGAAGTTTTAGCACGGCGGTTGCGAATAGCCGATCAACGTGAAAATACTTCACAATGAAACGTATTACGAAGAAACTTATCTGTTGTTTCTCCTGGTCTTGAAGAGAAGACTCATCTGTTGACTTATTGCCAGAAATTCCCAAACTCGACCACCCGAGCCGTCCGCTCAAACGAATGCGACAGAACCGGAGGACATGTACATAATTATTATCTCTGAGACAATTCCAAATTCTTAGCAGAATTTGGTGTACTGTGCGGCAATTTAGAGGGCCATGATTTCAATAGAGCCATTTATCCAACCAAATCTGTGACCGTGAGCAGACATCATAGCTATGTTTGGCACGATACGTGTACTAAATAGCCCGGGCTAAAACTGTTTTTTTTATTCGCGAAGATGGAGCGGGCCAGTTTCATCACGGCAATGGAACGAATCCGATCGGATCTACGGCTATTTCTTTATCACATATTCCTCTAGCTGGCTTGCTGACTTTCTTGTGGGTGATACACCTGAATGTCGGGGACAATAGTAATATTTTCTCTGCTATGAAGGTAAGGAGTGTGTTCGTAAACAGCCTTCATATATGAGAAGCCCATCATATTTTGCCGCCCTCCTTCAAACTCCGTATTTTTATTATTCCACGGTACATGTCGTGGGTTTTCTCCAACATTTTGAGCTAGAGAGGCCATCCGAATAGCCCTTTTCACGGTTAACCCTTCTCATTTGCATTACAATGAAATCTAGCATCTATGCGAGGCAATTTCGGGCTATTTTGCAGTTTTAGCCCGAAATTGCCTCGCATCCACGTAGAATTACATTGTAATGCAAATGAGAAAAGCTAACCGTGAAAAGGGCTATTGTGAAATTAATCGCAGAGTATCGCGCTGAAGAGTTTTCGAGCGCTGTTGTTCCATACGTCGCTCTAAAAGAAGTCGCCCATGGAATGGTTTGCTTGTCTGAGTCACACCAGGGGGTAAATTTTTGTGACGTCATCTGTGCGCGACGCTATTGAACGTCCAGATACTGGCATTTGAAAACAGAATTCCAACCTAAAGGAATAAAACTAAGCACAAGACCCCGAGTACGCATTGCGGACCTATTTTTTCAAACGATAGTTAACAACTATTCACCGAAGTGGAGGTGGCTAGCGCTGGATATTTACCGAGCCGCGAGGTACGTAAATATCCAACGCTAGCCACCGACACTGAGGTGAATAGTTTTTTTTAGTATATACTAAAGCAGTGAGATAATATACAGCACCAAAATTTATTTGGATGATTTCTTCACTTGTCACGCATGCAAACCGGGACGCCATTTTTCTCGAGTTGTTCGGAGGTAAATAGTAAACAATTATTCACCGAAGTGGAGGTGAATAGTAGTGGATATTAACCGAGCCGCGAGGTAAATTTCCACCACTATTCACCGACACTGAGGTGAATAATTGTTTTAGTATATACCACACAAGCTGAATAACTAGCGGCCAAAAGAGTTACTTTACTTGTGACAATGTACCGACAAAAGCCATTTTGTTTTTCTTCGGCTGCTCGGAGGTGAATATAACTTGGCTAATCACCTCCGAGCTAGCCAATCAGCGCGCGCGAAAAGTACTATTCACTTGTGTGGTATATACTAACACGGGATATTTGGAGTTTGACGAACCAATCAGCGCGCGCGTTCAACACTATTCACTGTTTTAGTATATACTAACAATGGATAGTCCAGAAAACAGGGATTATCAATTGTCATCGATTGTTGCCAATATCAATAACAATCGATAAAGAAATCTTTCTGTGAGTCCGGAACACAGCGATAAATTTGAAAAAAGAAATAAAAATAAAAATTTGGCCGTCGTGGTCCACGTTCTCCAGACGACGCAAGATTTGGTCATTTCACGTCGTTGTTTCGCAGAGGACGACAAAGAAATGTACAAAGAGTTATAACGCACGTGCACAACTATTGTTCTGCTCATTAATTCTTTTGTTCAGTGACGTTGTCGTTGCCGTTGCCGTCGTCGTTTCGTGAACTCCCATTAAGTATTGCCGATGAAACCGCCAGAATCTGAGGTAACATATACATTGACAATAGCTAGAGTTTTCAAAACGAGCACCGTTTTAGAGACGATGAGTACCGTTGTCTGTTTATCGCCGGGCCATCGATGGAGTCTACCTGATACTAGGACTTCAAGATGTTGTTACCTTTAGTGAGGGAGAGCAGCAAATATGGAAGAACCGTTACGCGATATCGCACTTGTCACTGTAATGCCCTTAATTCTTCGGTTGCACGTGACGTCATCATTTTTCTAAATCCGAAACTAAAGATCCACCAAAGTTATGATCTTCATCAGGCATGAGAGGGGATAAATTTATGTCTGGTTAACAACTTTTCAGCTCAAGAACATGCTTCGTCTAAAAACAGGCACATTTTAAATTTCAGAGTTATGGCGGTGCGTGACATAAAGCTATGAACGTTCTTATAAAAAGAATATCTACTTATCTCGGGATATTTAGCCTTCTAAGAAGTTAAAGTATTAGGAAAAGTGCTATTTAAATGTTTCCTTGATCAGTTAAGATAATCTGCGGTCTAGATAGCCAAGGTAAGTTCCAGATGTTTACACTTTTTTTTACGGTCGCCATGTTGGTGTCCCTTGGAGGTGCACCAACATGGCGGCTCCATACTGGGCCCTGAAACTTGGAGAAGTGTCTTAATTATTAATCTCCTATAACATGATAACTTCTTGAGCTTATTCACTGAATGCTTTTCGAATTATTTTTCAATTGCGTGAATTGCTCTAAACCACCTCCAGGAACCCAGAGACATCAAAATAACGCAATGCAAACATGAGGTAAGCTATTTGTATTTAAATTATTTCCTACACATAACATTTAGAGCAATTTTCGAAGCATTCTCTTACATTTTCTTATAAACGGCTAAAATCGTAACGCAATCGACAACAGACTTATGTCACGTATTAATGGTATTCAACGTCTGGGCCGCCTGTGAGTTGAGCGGCCAACAGATTCCGTGGGGGCGTGATAGGCAAAAAAATGTTTGGATTAGAGGTATATTTCGGAAACTGATACAAGCAACAATAGCCAATTGCAGAAATGTGAGAGCACTGGGACGAGTTTTTTTTTAAATTGATTAGATTGAAAATCTAAACATTCAACCGAAATGTTACTGAATGAAAAGCTATACAGCCAAGTTTAAGAGTTTTCAGCGGAAAATTGTTCAAATGGGAGCCTCACAAAAGTTGCAAAATTCGATACAAATCCTTATAATTTTGTGGCTTGTCTACCCAATCCGTACAAACATTAAACACTATATTATAGGTGATATTTGAAGAGCTACCATTTTGCCATTTTCTTCCTCTAAATACTTCTACTCTTGGTAAGACTCTCAAATTTAGTTGATCTTTCATTCGAAGAAACGGAAAACAGTCAAACTCTTTCCCAGTCCTCTCACGTTTCTGCAATTGTCTATTTTCGATTCCAGAAATTTTTGTATTAAGCATGGTTACCAATCACGTGACTCCCAAAAAATCTCCTTCAAAAGTATGTATCTGAAAATGTGATACTTGCAGAAATATTGTGTATACAAAACTGAAGAACTTAACCGATTTGAATTCAAACTTCATTTTTATGACTCCATGACTGATGACGTCACAAAATTGGTCTTTTGTTCATGCGCAGTACTAATCCAAAAAATGAATAATTTGAAACAATAACTTGAAGAGAAATTGATCTCTAAAGAAGCCCAAAATTTGGCATTGCCAGCCGTCATTTTGAGACAAGTGGTCGGCGGTCAGGCCGCTAAGCGTCACGTCATACTGACCAACTTGAATTTGGCGGAAAGCTTGAAGTGCAGCTGGCTCAGTAGTATAGTACGCTTTCAGGCTTTTCTTGGCTGGTTCCGTGTGTGAAAATGCCGTCGTGTTCTGCCGTTGATTGTTCAAATCGATCGGGTAAAGATCCAAAATTTGCCGTTTAGAGCAAAACATTGGGAAAAATCAAATTTTATGACAAAACACTGAAGAATGTCTACGTTTGTAATGAACGCTTCATAGAGGATTGTTACGAAGTCAGTTACAGACACGAAATGCTGGGTGCGAAGATCATGAAAGAGGAGACTAACACAAGATGCTGTTCCAAAAATTAAGGATCAGTATCAGTATCTGGACAACTGCACACCTACCCCTTCCCTAACCCAACATGTTATAAGTTAATAAGTTAGTGTTACTATTGGGTTAGGGGAGGGGTAGGTGCGCAGTTGCCCAGATACTGATATTAATCCAACATTAATATTCCAAAGTTCCTGGCACCGCTCGGTTTGAACCATCGAAGATTCTTGTTTGCAGTGATTCAGGAAATCCCTTCGTGCCACCGCCAAGAAGTAAAATAAAAATACAAACAGTTAACGTAAAAAAATAACTGCTTACGGCTTTCTTAAACCGCCTTTTAATGTCTAAAGCAATTTACAAAGAAAATCGTTCAGTTTTCCATTTACTGCAACCGATGCACTATAAGCTTTAAATTCTACCTTCAATTTTGTTTTCTTCCTTTGGCTGTTCACGGCAGCAAACACATTCCCTTCAGCTGCGTTGGCATGATTTGACATCACTCACAAGAACACCAAAAATGTGCCTTCTAACCGATCGTTTACATCTTCGTTTTGGCTTTCGCTATCCTCAGGATGAGGAACACGTTCGGGCTCAAAACGGTAAGGTTGAAGATCAGCCATGACCTCGAGTATAGACGCTTGCCAAGACTAAATGCCTTGAACAAGATGACGCCACGTTTAGCGGCCTAGCCCGGCCGCTCAGCATTTGTTTCAAAATGGCGGCTGCTGATGCCAAATTTTAGGCTTCTTTGGAGAAAATTTTCTTGGGATAGAATGCACTTTAGAAGCTGAAACTTCGGTGAGTAACGTAACTCAATATAAACTTTTTATTGGTGATGACAAAAAAATACGCTTTTTGGTGTGACCTTTTCCTTTAAGAAAAATGCAATAGTAAAATGTTAACTAATTATCTTCCATAGTTTAAGAGATGTTGGTAGCATTCCCTGCATATTTCAATAAAAGTCAATTTGGACTAGGAGCCTATTTGGACAAATTTGTGGTCAATTTTAGCACTTTTACCCAGCGTGATAGTTTTTAATAGGATTATTGGGCCAAACATGTTTATAACATAGCTAGCAGAGCCACGCAGTCAAATTCAGTATACGTAAGCGTGCTCAAAATCCCGATAGTGCTCGCTAATGGCGTGAGCAAATCGCTTCGCCAGACAATTTTTTTTCGCTCGAGCGGCCATTGTCAGCGCGGGGAAAAATATTGTATTTCGCGACAATAATGGATACAAACAGAGACTCGGCCTACTAGTCCCAAAACGAAGAAAATTTTCCAACCTTTTCTCTTGGGCTAGAGTTCTTACAAAAATTAAAATGTAACAGCTTAGAAAAAGACAAAACTAACTAAAAATAACCATTTTACAAAATCTACGATTTACAGTTTTATTCGCAAGAATCAAACAAAAGTGCTCTAAAGAGTAACAAGGTCGCGAATCCTACTTTTGTCTATTCCGAGCTTATTTTTTCCAGAAATATATATGCAATTTGTGGCCACAAGAAAACAGTAGTTAATGCCTAAAAAAAAGAATGTTTTCCGGGCTGAGATGCAAATAGAATATCACGCTTTTGGAGTTTGATTTGCATGCTATTTTTACAATTCCACCTAGAAGTAAAATCAATCCAAAATACTTTACTAAAATCACATTCACTCGCAAAGAGATGCATCAATGTTTTACTGCCACTGCAAAGGTGACATTTGTCGTTCTCTGTTATATAATTTCTTTAACACTCTACTTTGCTGTGTACAGAATGTTGTGGTACACAAAAACTTATTACGGTATATCCACTTAGCTACAAAACAGCCAGAGCTTTGTTTTGTCCTTCGCTTGGTGACGGCCTGATTGGTGACTATAAGGTGAATGCCCGCCTTACTCCGAGGTAACGAGATAACGTAACGCCACTTCATAGTAAACACGAAATGTTTTTGTAACGTACACTATTCAAAGCTTGCTTGGTTTCAGGGCCAAAAATTGACATCTTCACCAAAAGCGTAAAAAATAGGCGATTACTTAAAAAACAAACAAAGAACAATGAGTAATAATGACTTGAAATGATTAATTAGACTATAAACTACCAATCACAAAGATCGTTAGGTAAATAGAATAGAGCGCCCATTTATACAATGTTCCGGCTAGGATGAGATTATTCCCTTCTTTCACTATGTAAAGCTCAATTTCTAATTCAAGTTTAACTGATAAACGTTAGTGCTTACCAGACACAGGACTATCTGAGATATCTGCAACTACTGTAAATTAGCCTATTTTGTCAATAAAGAGCCTACTAGCCTATCTAGATACCTACAACTAGAGCCATTTTACTCAAAATACTTAATTTTGAAATAACAAAGCTTCAAATTTGTCAAATTCGTCGACTTTCCCATCTTTCAAAACCAAAATCATGTCACAGTCTTTGATGGTGCTTAAACGATGAGCTATAGTAATGACTGTGGAGTCCTTTAGTTTGTCACGCACTACGTTCCAGATTGTTTGTTCTGTTTCTGGATCCACATGTGCAGTGGGCTCATCCAAGATGACGATCTTGTTTTGCTGTAACAGCACTCGAGCCAAACAAATTAACTGTCGCTCTCCTACACTGACATTTGCTCCATGTTCCATCAGCTCGTGATCTAGTTGTCCATCTAGACTTTCTACTAACTCTTTCAGTTGCACATCCTCTAATGCTTGCCACAAATCTGCATCTTGCAACTGATCCAAGAGATCGAGATTTTTTCTCAGCGATCCACTAAACAGGACAGGACTTTGGCCAAGAACGGATATACATCGTCGAGCCTCTTGGAGATTGATCTGTTTGACTGGAATGTCATCGACCAGTATGTCTCCATCAGCATCAGGCATACGCAAGAGCGCTGCCACAAAAGATGACTTCCCTGCACCTGTGCGGCCTGCAACACCGATCTTTGTTCCTCCTATGATGTTAAGATTGATTTTCTTCAGTACTTGAGGTCCCCCCGGATAGTACGTTAATGACACATCTTGGAATGTGATATTTCCTTCCTGTGGCCAGTTTTCCGGGGGAAGTCTATGGAGTTTGTATCCAGGCTCTGAGTCAAGTTTGGTGTACGTCATCACTCGTTCAACTGAGGTCATGAAATTCTCGACATCCGAGGTTTTTCTAACAGCGTTTTGAGTCATCGTCGAAGTCTGGATGACATAAACAAGCGATAGTCCGGCCCAAGCTGATTGAAACAAAAGACAAAAACAGAGATTATTCAGCGAGAAGTTGTTGTATGATGCGGGTATTTCTCAAGATTTGGAAATGAAAGTACCTTTCTGCATGATACATTATTGCTAAATAAACCTTTTTTTGTACATTACCATTCGATGTAGTTTTCCTTTTCTCTTGGTTGGTTCAGGTATCTTTATGTCGCCGGTAGATAACGCCCGGTTTAAACGTCACATTTTACATTTGCCGAATCAAATTCCTTATTGTTGGACGTGGAATTTATACTGCGACCCCGATTAAATTTCCGGACCAAGTTTCTGCTAAATTTCTAATTATATCTGCAACTGGTTGGACGGAGTTCCCAGTGTTATGGTCTGGCTTTGTCTCACGGATTAGTGTTTTATATACTATTAACCTCATTGCGCATTTATCCCTTGGACGGAATTGTCGAAGAAAAAATGCTATTGCTATTCCCAACACTTTTCGGGCCCGGACAACCGTCCGGTTCGTTTTCCATCTTTCTGAGAAAGCAATGACGCTCGCACCAAGCCACACATTGTCCTGATTTCTAACATGGCGTATCCTCATCTTCTTCAAAGACGCAAGGTCATTTTATATCCCCCCAAAAAACAGATTTCAAACAAGTATACACTTAGGTTGAAAGAATCACAAATCACAAATCTTTATAAAGAGTGTGTCTATGAGAAAACCAGGCAGGAGGTGATAGAGCTAAAATCATCGATTTTGCTCAAACTTGGTGTAGATGTTAGGTTTGGTGAGTAAATGATTATGACAAAAACTTAGGTTAAAATATTATATTCCCTTTAAGTTAGGGGGACCCCCTTACAAAATGGCCCTTGGTCACTAATTTACGCGTATTTAATTAGCTGTCTTTGATTTAGCATTTCTACAACAGGAAAGGCCATGTGAAAATGAAATCCATTGGATCATGTTCTACTATTATTAGTCTCAAAGCACAGATATTCATTTGAACCAGACAATTTGATTTCTCTCTGCGGCTCCATCTTAAGGTGTATATTTTGTAGTGTTGTGAATAGCCTTTAATTAACGGCAAATATCTGCACTGGGCAACGGCAAATACTCATTGTTCTAACATGGATAGTGAAAGCAATCACTAAAGTTCTCAAAAAAGCCATAAAATGTTTGGGGACCTCAACATTTTTTTCTCTTAACCTAACTCGAAATCAACAAGAAATATCTACCTAAGTATTTCTCTATCAATATCCAGTATAAATTCGGCGAAAAGGAGCACTTGAGACATTTCTTTCATATATTCAGTTTCAGAAGTACATTTTGTGACATTCTCTCGATATCGAAAAAGTGAGGCAGAAGAAGATTCAACGCTTAAGTTCCTTCAGGCGTAAAATAAAATTGAAACAAGAAATAACTACTACATACAGTGATTGTACATTTCACTTGGACGCGATTTTGCGCTCTCTTTGAGTCTTGGATTGCCGGAAATGTCCATGTCCATGCAGTTTTGTGTCATCGGTTCCGTTCCTTCGACCCGAGGTTTAAAGAGAATATCCATTGCCATCCCGCCTTCATCATCAGAGGTATCAACAGCTGTCGAAAAGGCTACTCAAAAGGCCGTGAAATATCCAGGGAGAGTGGTCACTTTAACATTCAGACTGCTTCTAAATTCCATCACAAAACACTCCGCACGTTGAAAAGTCAGCGGTTACCTCCTTTTAATCTAGTAACTTCGTCATGTATTGTGACACGAATTGTACCGCTTAATATCAACAAAGATGGCGGAATGTTTTGTGGTTGTTTTGTAAGAAATCTGTATGCTATAACACTTACAACAGTGATAGCTCTTCCTGGATTTTAAACGGCCTCGTGAGTAGCTGTTTCGACAAATGTTGATATCTCTGATGACGAAAGCAGGATGGCAAAGGAAGTTCTCTTTAAACCTCGGGTCGAAGCAAAGAAACAGATGACACAAAACTGGACGTGCCATTTCGTGGTCCAAGAATCAGCGAGAGCGCAAAAATTGCATCTAAGTGACATGTGTGTAGTAGTTATTTCATGTTTCCATTTTACTTTACGCCTGAAAACCTATGTTGAGGGAACTTATACGTTGAATCTTCTTCTGCCGCGTTATATCGATAACCGTGAGAAGTAGCTCTGAAAATACTGGATATTAATAGGAAAATACTTAAGGTTCATTAAATGTCCAAAAATCGTGAAGTCCTATGTAAGCAGTATGCCAGCACAGAAAAAAATGTCGAGGTCCCCAAACATTTTATGGCTTTTTTTGAGAACTTTAGTGATTGCTCTCACTGTCCATGTTAGAATAATGAGCATTTTCTGTTGCCCAGTGTAAATATTTGCCATTAATTAAAGGCTATTCACAACACTACAAAATATGCACCTTACATAAGAAGGAGCCGCGGAGAGAAATCAAAATGTCTGGTTTAAATGAATATCTGTGCTTTGAGACTAATAATAGCAGAACATGATCCAGTGGATTTCACTTTCACCATAGTTCCGCTTTATTAACTATGCTTTCACATGGCTTTTCTTGTTGTAGAAATAGTATCCATAACACTCATAATTATATGCGAAGTTGAAATACACCAAATAATGGGGTTTTCATGGCTGGATGGGCAGTCTCACGTGCGATTATGTAATCGTTGATGATATAATTTGATTTGGCGCGAAGATAATTCATTCTAGCTCAGTTTTCAGTGGAGCCACGAAGAGGTGAACTCTTTTCTTATTGAGATACGACCCACGCGAGTTTCCTTTTCTTGTACAAGTTTGCCATGGGAGGCGATCAACCTGTAGAACCTGAAGTTTAGCTGCTGTAGGTGATCCTGTGGTGCTAATGAGAACCTGGCTCAACGTCAGGAACTGGAGGTAGGCTGAGGGAATGCTGAAAGGATTTTGGATGGACCGCAGTCTGTTATCGAAACTTGTTCCTTTGGTCGTCGATTTAGTCGGCGTTGTTAATTTGTAAACTAGCGGTCGGCGTATATTAGGATTAGAATTTTAGAATAGGTTAATTATTTATTTGAATTAGTTTTTTTTTTATCATGATATTGTTGTAACTTTTATAGGTAGTTTTATTCGATTTCCAATTATTGTAAATTAAATCGGAAGAGCCACTGGCTGGAGATTTAATAAACTTACTATATTATTACTATTTGGCTGGGAGAACGCCGCAGACTCGCTTATTTGTATTTCCTTCGGCTTATGTCGTCGTTGGATGTCTACAAATGGTGTAAGCGAGGTCACCGATTTACTTCGGCGGTGGCTATAGTTGGTGAGTTAGCGGTCGGCGTCTAGTGTGGCTAGGGGAACGCCGAATACTCGCTTATTTGTATTTCCTTCGGCTTATGTGGTCTTGGATGTTTACAAATGGTGCAAGCGAGGTAGCCGATTTACTTCGGTGGTGGCTAGTTGGTGAGTTAGCGGTCGGCGTCTAGTGTGGCTAGGGTAACGCCGAGGACTCGCTTATTTGTATTTCCTTCGGCTTATGTCGTCGTTGGATGTTTACAAATGGTGCAAGCGAGGAGCAGCCGATTTACTTAATAGGCGGTGGCTAGTTTATTTATTTATTTATTTATTCATTTTCCACTTCCACTTTACATTCAAGAATACAAATGTTTAGTAAAATACGTACAGTGAAAGAAGAAGTAGAAAGGGCAAAATACAGTAAACTAATTATATGCCCTTTAATTAACTACATTTGTTTAGAATAAAAAGTAGACTAGAGAGGAAAAAGTAACTGAATAGTTGGTGAACTAGGGGTTGGCGCCGTCTAGTTTGGCTAGTGTAACGCTGAAGATTCGCTTATTTGTATAGGCCTTCGGCCTATGTCGTCGTTGGTGCAAGCGAGGTAACCGATTTACTTCGGTGGTGGCTAGTTAGTAAACTAGCGGTCGACGTCTAGCTTAGCTAGGGGAACGCCGAAGACTCGCTTATTTGTATTATTTTCTTCGACAAATGTGGTCGTTGGATGTTTACAGATAATGGAAGCGAGGCGGCCGTCGTATTTTGACGGTGGCTGATTAATGAACTAGCGATTGGCGTCTATTTATACACTAGGAGAACGCCGCGGACTCGCTTGGCTTGTATTAGGGAGTTTTAGCAATGAAGACGGCGACGGCGGGCACGAAGGCTGGCAAAAAAGTATTTATATTTTACCTTTAAATGTCGCAGCTGTTTAAATCTGTTCAGTAGGTCTGTCGGTCTAAAAACTTGCTCAGGCTAAACATGCACCGACAGCGTTTAATTCGAAAAGAAGATACGAAAAATTAGCCATTGCGGTTCGCGTTCTCCAAAATACGTAGCACTTGGCCATTTCACGTTGTTAATTTGTAGAGGACGGCAAAGAAATGTACCAAGATTCAAAACGCACGTGCACAGCTATTGTTCTGCTCATTAAACCTTTTGGTGTCGCTCTCGTTGCCGTCGCTGTCGTGGTTTGCTAAAACTCCCTAATTATTTCCTTCGGACGGGGTGGTCGTTGGATGTTTACAAATAATAGGGGCGAACCGATTAATTCGGTTGGACATGGTTGGCAAACTAGTGGGTGGCGTGTAGTTGAACTAGTTAAACGCCGCGGGTTTGTTTTACTTGCCTTTTCTCTTTTGTCATAGCATGTATATACGAGGGAAAGAGAGAGAAAAGCGGGTTTCTCTGCTCTACATGAGGCCTGCAAGGAGGTTTTTTGTGCATGGTATTACATGCTTTACACATCGGGTTGTGAGATGATTTAGAGCCTCTCTGGCTCTTTGCAGAGATTGCGTGAGGAGGTTAGACAGTTAAAGCTATCGGTGGAGTTGGCTATCAACACGATGCCTCAAAATCTCTTAGAACGGATTTTGATCTATGCGACCCGTCCGTTGTCAGAATTTAACGAGTATATGAAGTTCTGGATATGCTGGATATTCTGCATAACAAAGCCGCTGATGGCAACCATGGCAAGAAGGAGTACTACCGGCTCGTTTATCAGACAGCTAGGGAGAAGATGAATTCGTCCAAAGATCACTTGAAGGATCTTGTTATGCGCTTGCTAGGAGATAAGGACCACGAAAAGGTCCTGTACATCGTGTGTAAAGTAAAGAAATCCCATCGTAGGAAATCGCGGCAGAGGGAGGATAGAGGTGCCAATGTGGCACGTTCTTCACGCCCTTTCAACATGCGATGCTATTTTTGTAATAGGCGGGGTCATATTAAGGCTAACTGTCCTGATAGGAAGTCCAGTCATACCAAACCGTCTTCCATATCAGACAAGTAGATTGTGTTCAGACAGCACCGGTGTTATTAACGTTGATAGGCACTGCGTGCTGTACGTTTGTTTTCTGCAATACTAAACTGGCATCTTTTGTGTGTTGAAATCAATCTGGTGAATTTTTTTTTACTCTGTTTTGTCAGCATAGTTATAACGACTTTGAAAAAGGGGTATCCTTGATTCAAGGGCCCTCCAGCCTCGCTGGTCAAAGCTGTTATCTCTCTGCTGACTTTGAAGGGGTGGTTCTGAATCATGATGGTCCTGGATTTTGGGCCTATAAGTGTCTTAAGGAGTTTCTCACTGCCCTTTGTCTAGGGAAAGATGTGGCGTTGTGAAAATTCTGAATCTTTTGACCGTCGACTGCAGGAGTTACAAGATAATGAAATTGAAATCCCAATGACCTGGGTTGATTGTTTCGGCAATCCCCATCAAGGTCAGTGGAGAAATAGCAGCCTGTGATCATGACAGATTACACAAAATACAGAAGGGAGAGTTAATTAGTGATATTTCGGAGATGTTGTTTCATGACCCAAATCGCTTTCGAGCTGTGAAGTTGCATAATCATTTCGAGTATTGGTAGTACATCGCACAGGAAAGCCGTTCTCCGCAGCAAGCACAGATTCTCGAATAGATAAGTCTCAGTTCAGCCGTTTTTTTAGGCATTTTGAAGGAAGCTTCAGGGGAGAATCGTACGATTCAGACAAGCCTCCGATGAAGGCGTTTAAGACTCATGCAAGTCCTTTGTGACCTTTATGGAGGATACTCTCATTTGGTAGTTGGCAGGATGTGAATTGAAACGTTTTGTGTGCGTTTTCCCGGCTAGTGAGCAAAGGAAACGCCCAGCAGAATGATGATACATTTGGTACAGATCTGGGTTTACAGTGTTGTCTGTAACGAAAACGCCTCTCGCCCCAAATTCGCGCGGGCAAAATACCGTTCCTTGGTCTTTCTTTGCTCCCCAACCCCAAAGAAACGCTTGCTACGCAGGCTACGAAAAAAAAACCTTTTGCGCCATCGTTTCTTCTCTGAGCCTGTTTTCACAGAAGTAAACTATATTCTGGTTGATTATAATTGTAAAGTGCATAGTTGTGTCTCTCTGTACTTAGAAGTTTTAAGTTATACATGAGAGATTTGAGAATTGAGGATTGGGGAGAGTTGTAAAAGGTTAAATTCCGGTGTGCAACAATCAACAACTATTAAAGGAACAGTGAAGGCTGTTGGGCGCTGATCAATCATTTTTTCCACACCTTATTACAACTGAGCATGAATATTAATGTTGGTGAATAGAATACTAAATCAAAGACAGCTAATTTAATATGCATAAATTAGTGTCAAACGGCCATTTTTGGTGGAGGTACCCCTAGCTTGAAGAGAATAAAATATATTAACCTAAGTTCTTGCCATAATCACTCACCAAACCCAACATTTATGCCAAGTTTGAGCAAAATCGGTGATTTGAGCTGTATCACCTCCTGCCTGATACTGCCAGGTTTTCTCATGGACACACTCTTAAGATCATTAACACCTGCCATCTTGTTATTTCTATTGACTGATTTATCACGAGGAAGCCAGATTGCCGATGTCATGTAGCATAGAATTTTAGATTATGTGTGAAACATCCAAAATAGTGAAAGTAATTTTGTCCATATAGTAGCAATTGAGTGACGACGGTCATTAATGTAACTGAGGCCGCAACACTACTAGAACAGAGACCTGAAAAAAATTCAGGCTCTGAGAAGGATTCGAACCCACGACCTCTGCGATGCCGGTGCAGTGCTCTCCCAACTGAGCTATCAATGCCACATGAGAACGGTCATATGCGGGTTAGCCCTTTATATGTGGACGTTATACCTGGCCCAAGTATAACTCAGAGCCTGAATTTTTTTTCAGGTCTCTGTTCTAGTAGTGTTGCGACCGCACTTGCATTAATGACCGTCATAATCCAAAATAATTTATAAATTATATTTGGCGCATGTTAAATGCCTCGGTTAATGAAATCAACTGTGAAGTCAGTCGAATATGAACTGCAGGTAAATATTGCATTGTCTAATTATGCACTTCATTCAGCAGTTAAATTCGGCGCGTGTAAATACGTTTCAAACGGACTTGATAATTCTTTGGTTCGGGCACAATCATGTCCTGTGACTTTGCTGCAAATACCATTCTGCTCATGCGCAGTTCTATTCACTTCCGCCAAAAAAGCGCGGACTCCACATTCCATATGAAGTTTACTAAAATTGTTCTGAAACCAAACACACTGATAAAAGAATTATTGACTGTTCGTTATCGAATCTTGCAGATACAGCTTCCTCTCAACACTGCCGGCCGGTTGGCTTTTCATGAAAGAGCGAAAGGCAAACAAGCGCGGAGAAAAGGGGCGCTCCTCTATTTGCTGGCCACGATCATCACTTTCGTGAATTGCTCTTACCTCAGTTTAGCGGTAAAGCGCAAACCGTTTTCTCATTTATCAGAAGTGCTGCGAATGGGGAAAACGTGATTTCATAAGGGCGGAAATATATACTTACCTGCATCTTGAGACACCAAAATAGCCGCTAGAGACACAGCACCAATTAACATGGATGCGAGAAGGTCCAAACGTATACCAAGCCATCGCGCACTGGCCATCACCATAATATACGACTGATTATGAACATCTTGATATCTAACGGAATAAAGCCGCACTAAGTAAATAAACTAGTCATACGAACTTAGTCCAAAACACAAAACCCTTCCCCTGAATCATATCGGCTTAAACAATAATCATCAAACTTTTGATACATCTTTTCAGCAATAATGTATTCATATTGTGCAAGTCCTAACTATTTTAAATGCGTTTGCAAAAAATTGTATCTTGAAATTGAAAACTTAAACAAGGTGGTCAGGTATTTATGATGGATCGATAAAGGTGTCTGTAGCCTCCTACGCAGACGTTCTTTGGCTTGTCACGCGTTCCTCCCCACGAACGTCTGCTCAACAGACCGGTCAAATCCGTTCGTTGACGGTTAGCCAATCATAACTTCTCTGCCAATCTGGGCCAAGCTGGACTTTGACCGACTTTGACCCAACGGTTCAACACGAGAAATTTGTGCCGCAAAATGTTTAAAATTTTCACTTACACACGAGTTCCACCAGCAACTGCAGACGTACATATTATTTTAGAAGTACCGGCAACTGATAAGATCCACATTGAGGACCGGTACGGTCTTGCCAGAGCTAAGTCAAACAATGGGATATCCAACACGCAAAACAGTGAACTGATTCGCACGTAAACAACTACATTTTAATTATGTGGTGCCAGAAGGGACAAAAGGAGCAATAAACCTTTTCATTGAACTCGAGAAACACAAGCTCAACCAAATTGATGGAAGAAACATAAAAACCTCACTACAGAAAGGTGTAGCTTTCTCGAAGTAAAGCACGGCGTCTCCGAAGAAAAAACCGGACGTAGGTAAATACGATTTGCGTGATAAGAAGCAACATACGCTCTACTTACAAATAGTTCTAGTGAAACAACCGGGCCCAGCGCCACAACATTAAATGCAGGTAAGCAACATTTCACGGAAAATTCTTGTTTTCCATATTTTGCCCCTGGAAAGCAAATATCGTGCAACATAAATGAGCCCCAACAATGCTTAAGCACATGGCAAACAGCCTGACAAACAACAGAGATGTCAACATTAACACAACAGGATTGGTTCTTTTAAAACAAAGGCTAACCGCCAGTGAACGGAAGTGGCCTGTCCGTTGAGCAGACGTTCGTGGGGAGGAACGCGTGACAAGCCTAAGAACGTCTGCGTGGGAGGCTAAGGTGTCTGCGGAAGACTTGCAGAACGTGGAACACATTGTCAGTAGATTGTTGATAAAGAAGTTGCAATTCTAGAGGAAAATGTTTCGACAACAAGCAAGCTGCCCCTTCACCCCGCCTACAGTATTGAAAATCATTTTTAGTGTAGAGTGCACTATTGGGATGGTTTGGGGGCTGACGCCGCTAAAGCATTATCATATGATACTAAGGCACTAAGACACCATTTCAATAAGGCAATAAGGTAATAAGGTGATAAGGTGAAAACTTTAATGTTTGTTTTTGAGGGGGTGGGGTAGGTACCTTTGATTGCTACGTAAAACGTACCATACTTACACTACTTCTTCCGTAACATCAGAAAACTATATATGGTTCCAATATTCTCTTGTTATCCTAGTGGTACTATTCCGCTCTTAAGAACAAAAGCAATTTGCTCGAAGCGCATGCGCAGATTGATTAGCATTAGTGTTAACTATATGTTAGGTAAACGATACATTTCATACACAATTATACTTGAACGTTAAGTGCTTTTCCTTGTGGTAGAACACAACATGTAAGACGCATGCGCTCTAGCATTGTCAGCATGATACAATCCGTTCTCGAGTTCAGCATTCATGCGTGCGATACCACACTCTCCTCTTAACGGGCGATAGCAATTATATTTCAGGTAATATCAGTTTTCCTTTTTAGTGCAAAGAACGCTTTTGTGACAGCGTATCGTTTGGAATCATCCCTAGCTCTGTTAAAAAATGTCGTGTGCTATTTTCAAACTATTTCGTGTTTGCTAAGCTTTAAAGTGGGAAACGAATGGATCTCCTCGGCCGCCTGTTTATTTTCTCCCCCATGAAAGAGAACAAGAAGTTCACAAATGTATTCACCCAAAACATTTCCGAGTTAGCGACATTTAAAGTGGTATTGCTGTGACAAAAGAAACTTCTGAAATATTGCTGCAGAGACTATGGCACTTACGGAAACCGGAATTAAATTTAGTCAGTCTTTGAGGGGACTCACTCACCGATGTAAGATATAAATAATATCGGTCAAGTTAAAACGCTTCTCGGTTGTATTAATCGATATCATTGTGTATTTTGAACTGGTTTATTGTTAACACTAACGGTGGCAACCTAATAAGAACGTGCTATTCCGAGACACGACGTGACTATTTGATAATTAAATTAGCAACTGTTTATAGATGATATGAAAATTGGTTTTTTGAATGAAACAAAATCATTCCTCTTCCACTTTTTACATAAGTTAATAACATTGGTTCATTTTTTTCCAGCCGGAAAAAAGCCAGCATATTTTCCTTTGTATGTTTTTGGGAAACAAGGGATCATGTTACAAACTTTGCGAGGAAAACAAAAGTATCAAGTTACAAATGTTGGCGTTGAAAAAATAAAATTATCACGTTTGCTAGTTCAACGTGTCACTGATTTTAAAATAAACGAAAGTCAACGTAAAACACCACAGTAAATTTAAAACCGTCTTGACAAACAGTAATTGTAAGTTATTTTTGGCCCTTGAACTAACAAGTTATATACAGATAGCAGATGACTCAAAACGTACTGACAGTCCTGCATAACACTCTGCACTATCTGAGATTGTCTCACTAGTTGAAGAGTCAATGTCCACCACAAAAAGGTTTATTCTCCTATTTTGGCTAAGGTGCGTCCTCTTGCCATGGCAACGGGGCTGGTTAAAAACAAGGCTTGAAAAATGGTTTTTGTTTGTTTTTAAAAAATCAAGTCGTTAGACTTTTTTCATCATTTGCCCACTACGAATTCACATAATTTGCCAAGCCTGTTCTAATACAATTTTGACAGAGACGGTTTTCGTAATTCGCCGTAAATCGTTTTCACGTCGCGTCCTTCAAAATCGGAGAATTCCAGGGTTCTTTGCAACGCCAACTTTTCTAACATACCTTTGTGATCAAAGAATAAAACCATCAACACACCGCGTTCAATTATGAAGAAAAATAGCAAAGATAGAGCAGGCATTAAGTAAGTAATGGTAATAGGACTGAGCAGAGTCCAATTCGGTCTGTAATCATACGAGTGATAACAAAATCGGACGACAGCGTAGCGGGAGTCCGATTTGTTTATCACGAGTATGATTACAGACTGAATAGGACGACACGAAGTCCTATTATCAATTAATCATAAAAATTACAATTTCCGAGAAAAAGAAATATAGCCAAGTTATGAAAAGAGGGGAAAATTTGCGTTAAAATACTGAGAAAGGAGGCGTAAACATCCTAACGCTACCGGCAAAAACACAAAAGCAAGCGCGCGCGCACGTAGCACGCAATTTAGACTTTGAATGTGATTGGTTGATTTAAACTACAACTTTGATTGTGATTGGCTTAATGAACTGTCCGATAACAAACTGTCCAATAACAAACTATCCAATAACAAACTGTCCAATAACAACTCAACCAGCGAATTAGTGGAAGATAGGACTTTTTTAAACCAATCACAATCGAGGAAATTGTAATTTTTATGATTAATAAAGTTATCGCTGTATATCAACCGCATGTTTGTTTTTGTAATCCTTGTGCGCGCGCTGAATCACATCAGCAAGAGCGCGCGCAAAAACTGTACATGTGTTCGGCGGGTTAGGAGAGATGAGAGATACGTTATCTAGCTTTAGTTTTCCAAACACTTTCGCTTGGTTTTGTGATTCTTCTTGGCTTAGAAGCATTACATATTCCACTTTTAGCACTACATCACTACTTATTTAAAAGAAAAATATTGTAAAGACTAAACCAATTCACCTGTAAAACTGATCCACGAAATCCCTTTCTCTGCCTCTTGTTCGAATCGTGTCCAGTCCATTCAAGGTCTCGGAAAAGTGAGAGAAGACTGGACTGCGACATATTGACTCTAACCTTTTCAGCTCTCTGGACGTTTTCAAATAATACTTAGAGACGTACAAGACCAACACGGTCAACGGAACAATAAGAAATAGAAGCCAAGGATTTGTAACAGTTGGTACGATTATTGATGCAAACACCAACAAGACATCCTGGATAGATACCAGAAATGTTTTGGGCAACAGCTCATCAAGGCAGCCTACATCTTTAGCAAATCGATTGAGTATTCTACCCACGGGATTTGAATCAAAGAAATAAACCGGTGCTTGTAAGATAGCTAAAACCATTTTGTCATGAAGACGCTCAGAACATCTAAGCGAAACCAGAAGGAATCCATAAGCTCGAATGATGGCAAAAATAAGAGACGTACTGACCAGACAAGCATAGATAGCTAGGTTTGTGTTGTCTTTCTGATCTTCTGCGGGCTTCATTGTTAGTGACGAGAGCCAGACGTCAGGAGCAACTATCATTGCTGAGAAAAGAAAGAGGCAAAGTAAATTAAAGTAATATAACCTCAAACTTGGTGACAAAGACGCGAAGAATAATAAAGTAGCTATTGATCAGCTAACTTAATCTCCAGTTATAAGGAATACGAAATGAAGTCCTTGGTAGGAAAAAAGATGGCGACTGGTACATTTACCCATATTCTTGGCACGTGATAACTTTAACAACGCTCATAAAAACGTCCAGAAAAGTTCGAACATCTTCAAACCTAGCTTACATAATTTACACAATGTCGTTAGCACAGGAACAAATATTGCAAAGATATGCTTTCCTTGTACAGCCGCCAGCCAATGTACAGCAACCATTTTTTTGTGTAAGATTGTTAGGCAGGAACGACCAGCTACAATAATATTGACTCTTACCTTGTGCAATGAGGCACAAACAAATTACTGCACAGATTATTGACCAATGTACTCCGCTTCTAAAGTAGTTCCAGTAAAGCTCTGATGAAACTACTCCGATGGAACGATCTTCTTTTGATATTTCCAGACCCCTAGCTTCATTGGGTAGGGGAAACAATGTTTCAAGGCCATCAACACCTTTGTTTTTCTGTTCAATCTCCCGAGCAACGTTCTTAGTTACCTCTCCATCGTTACCAACTGTCTTATAAAGTGGGTCAACAGTTGTGTTGAGAACACCTTTCGCTTGTAGTTTAGTGAAACTTCCCTTTTCCAACACGCGGCCTTTGTACAACACAATCACTTGATCAGCTTCTTTCATGTGCTGTTCTTGATGAGATGTTAACACTCGCATTTTGTCGCCCAGTAGGTCCTTGATACAGGTTTCAAAGATATGTTGTCCAACTTTAAAGTCTACAGCACTGAGAGGATCGTCAAGTAAGTAAAGGTCTGCCTCAGCGTAAACTGCGCGTGCTAAACCAACTCTCGCCTTCTGACCTCCACTCAGCACTTCACCGCGCTCTCCAACAATTGTTTGGTCATAGTCAGGAAACCGTTGGATGTCTTCTGTGAGGGCGCATGCCTCTATTACACTGTTGTACTTTGATTCATCGTATGGCTGACCAAACAATATGTTTTTTCTAATAGTACCAGAGAAGATCCAAGGTGTCTGGGGAACATAAACTAAGGTGCCTGGCAATTTTATTGTTCCGCTAACGTCAGAGATCTCGCCAGCAATCGCTGAGAGAAGAGTGGATTTTCCACTGCCTACTGGTCCGGTGATGACTGTTAGACTCTGCGATGATGTGGAAAATTGGATGTCCTGTAAAATAAATTCCCCCTCTCTCTTGATATGTCTGTACGAGAGATTCGACACACTTAAAGTACTGTGATTTTCTTGATTTTGTACTAAGTGGTGAAAATTAAATACTTCTTCCTTTTCCTCCTCCGGATCTGACTGACTATTCGTGGCTTTGCTTGAACTACTCTGCGTGTTACTAGTGTCTTTCCTAGTTCGATCAGGTGAGATGGTCGGGATGTTTTCTAAAAGAAGGAAATCCTCTATTCGTGCCAGCGATGCATAAGCGTCATTTGTTTGTAGCAAAGCAGCGGACAAGTAACGACATGTTGCTATTCTTGCGATATCCATAAAACCTATCAGCATAAAGACATTAACAGGCGTGATGGGTTGACCAGTAAGTACAAGAGTAACGACAGACAGCAGTGTCGCCACTGATACTGAACTGTCTCTCAGGGAAAGAACTCCTGACAGAATGGCACTTTTCTTACGGATGATGTCAATTTCACTTCTGAAAACGAAACAAAGAACTATGAGGATATATCACTTAACAACACTACAAGTGGGAAGTCTTGTTAATAGACACAGGAGCGCTGTCTTTTTAATTTTTGTCAAAGTAGCGAAGATTTATATGAGCGAATGGTCAAAAATGCCTTGGTAGTGATGATGGGCATTACTACTGTTTTAGTAGACATTACGAGGAATAACAGTCAGAAGATTAATGGATCAAAGACTAAGAACTCTAATCGCCTTCAAAAGAGAATATCCGCTATCGCGGTAAATGAACATCGATGTTACCCAAACTCGCGGTTTGGCAATAGAAGACGATGAATTGTAGCTGAACTGGATGGGTCGGGGGACAATAATCTCAGTCATCATTTAAATTTTGACAATTTCTGGGTTACAAGAGTTAAATATGCAGATCTCTAATCGGGTATCAGTCAAGAACGTGTTATTTCTTTACTGATTGACCCTATTCTCAGCTATCTATTGAACCCCACTCAGACACTCTGAGTCAAAACTTAAGCTACATATTTGTTTTCCATTTACCTTCGTGTGTGTTTAATTTTTGTTCGATATTCGTCCTCCCACGCACGTGTTTTGATGGCACGAATCCCAGAAACCACCTGGTTCATCAATGAGATGCGCTGGTCGGACACCGCTGCCGTGCGCAGTCGCAGTGCGGCACTAATATGGGAGAACCCAGCGAAATATGGCACAAGAAAACACAGGAAAAAGACTCCCATAAGAGATTGCCAGCCAATTACATACACGACTAAAAGCGCTAACACCAGCAGGACAACGCACGAGGAAAATGAGTCGAAAAACCACATGACAGTGTCTTCTTCTATTCGCTGAACATCGTTTGATATAAGGTCGATCACGTGGCCTGTTGAAAACTTTAACAATGCATCCTTACTGAGAAGTAGCGTCTGTGAAAAGAGAAATACATATTCGATATCTTATAATAAACAAGGGTTCAGTTGGGACAATCGCTGTCTTTGGCTGCGTCAAGTTTGTGAACTTAGAATGTGTCTTTTTCAAAAAAAAATTAATGTAAACAAAGTTGGGTTTATTTCGTTGAAGTGTCTATGTTTTGATAAAAGACAGGCGTGCTCGGCAACCTACAATCCGGGAAGGACGCCTCTATTGAGGCTTTACAGATATCAGTGTTCCACCCCAAGGATACGACGTTTGGATTCTTAGTCAGATTCAAGTCACAGCTTTTATCGTTTTGGTATTAAAATTGGTTATGCGTATGCTAAGGAAATCACAGAAGCGTGTTGCAAGTAGGGGATAAAACGGAAAAATAAGTAGACAAAAACGTAGTTCAGGGTGATACGCAAACTGCCAGTTCTAAAAACCGGAATGAATTTTAGTGGTCAGGTTTGAAGAAAGGCGCGGCAAAATGCCCTAAAAAGGAAGGGTCAAGATTATTTGAACTTACCTTATGGTAAATTAGACCTTTTAAGGCGCAGCTAATTCTGATACCCAACAGCTCACATCTGTAGCCACGATGGTGCATACCAAGAGTTCCGATGACAGAATTAATACACAAAGCAAGCGTACAAACGTAGAGAAGATTATCTTTCTTTGGCTCTGCTGACATCAGTATGGAAATAAAATATCCCAATAACAATGGTTGAAGAAGGCGAAAAGTTGAATACAAAACATTCGTGAATCCAATAATCATGACATCCTTTACAGAGATCAATTTTATGACGCATTTCCAAAGTTTAGGCCTGTTTTTATTTCTGTTACACTTTGTTTTTTCTTTGTTCCAGTTTGCTTGAAGCTGATCGGTCAGAAAAGAGGCAGAGTTCTCTTTTGAAAGCGGTAAAAAATCATTCTCTTCTAATGGTCGCTCACTGCCTGTCTTGAAGATACTATTCATCCATTGAAAGAGAAGAAGAGACAGGACACTGACTCTTTCTTTATCTTCACTGGGAGATATCTTGTTGTATCCATTTCTTGCCATAACTGTTAATCTGAAAGTAACAAAGAACAACATTTAGAGATTACAATTGAAGTCTGACAACAAAGCAAGTTTGACTCGCAATTATTAAAAGTTAAGTTATTTAAAATGCTGCAAGTTTTATTTGCTTGACTAACCGTGCAAAAAGACTTCAGAAAATCTTGGCGACTAAACCCCCAACTTCCTAGTGCTCAGCGGTATGAAGGCGTCGACAACAAATTTGTCCTTTTTCAACTGAAGTATAATCGACTCCGGATAACTCGAACCAGAAGGAAAATTACATTTCTTTACTGTATTAAGAGAACATGACGGGACAGAGAGGGAAGCTCAGGGCGTTATTTTAACCCAGCTGAAGTCTCGTTTTTCTGGCGGAAGTCTGCTTTCGGAGACGTCCGCATGCAGTCTTGCCTAGCTCTCAGGTTCTTAGTGACACTTCACCCGCCATTACATTAAATCTTTGTTTTTCTTTCAAACATCAGACCGAGGTTGGTCTGCATGCGGAAGTCTCGGAAGACAGACTTCCGCTAGAACAAAGACTTCCGCTCGTCTAAAAATAACTTTCGTGGACATGACATATCCCAAGCAAGGGCTGGACCGATCATCGCAGTAAATTTTCCAATTTAAGGAATTGGAAAGAAGAAGCCTGAAAAAAATCAGGGCTTCAACGATCACTCTTCGCATTCATCTACAACCGCAATACAAATATGAATTATTTCATATATACTTCACATCATTTCATTGCACGGGAAAATATGAACTCAATAAATTGACCTTGCTCCCAATGTGTGGCTACATAGCGCAGTTGGTAGAGCGTCGCACCGGTATCGAGGAGGTCATGGGTTCGAATCCCGTTGAAGCCCTGATTTTTTTCAGGCTTCTTCTTTTCAGTTGCTTAAATTGGAAAATTTATTGCGATGATCACTCTTCACATACAGGTGTTCTTTTTGTTCATGAATCGTTAACGAATCTGGATAAAAAGCGATCACTATACTCAAGACGAGAGCGGCATGCAATCGAAGGAATGAGCTGGATATGGCTTGGCAAGTTTTACTCAGCTGGGGCAATATAGTAACCAGCTGAAAGGAAATTTATTTGTTTTCAGTTAGTCGTGTGTTGTTAGGGTTGAATTTTTTTAGAGTGTTTCGGGCCATTCTGGTTTTTCTGATCTTAGAACACGAATGGACACTATTTGTGACAGTGTTTCTCTTTCTTGAGTCGTGCGCTTGGAAGCGTAGTTGAACTTGTTGTAGTCGTCTTTTAATGGTCAAATGAACGTAAATTTAGGCACCTTTTCTTCAGTTATTTTAAAGCGCTATGCTAATTAAACATTTAAGAGGAAACTTATCCGAAATTTTTTCAACCTGCGCCAGGATTAAAAAAGTACGACTACAGCTGATGGCTTCACGAATGAGACTCTTCTTTATGACGTCACTGTTGTCTTGAAGAGCCCGTCATCGAGTCGCTCGTGGGGAAGATTTTGGATCTAAATACAAACCTTATTTCATTAGGGAAATGGCCTAGGAGTTCGCCCGCTGTTCGGCGGGCATTATTGTTTGTTTTTTCTTTTGTCCAATTGCCGGCTTCCATAGTAAAGTTACCGCGTTTTTCTTGGTCGAGGAGGCTTAAAAGGGGGTCCCAATAAACTCCTTAGCGCAAGATTTTGTTTGAAGCTGTCTTCGGTCAAGAGCCCATCCGGCTAGGAGCCTGCAACTACCCCATGTTCCTGTCACTGCGTTTTCACAGACCGACCCCCACAGGAACCTCAGGCCCCGTCCACACGTATCCGGATATTTTTGAATCCGCAACTTTTTCTTTCCGGACACGGCTTCCGTCCACACGCATCCGGTGAATTTGACAGCGAATCCGGACATTTTTAAATCCGCTCTCCAGAGTGAAAAAAATAAATCCTCAACGAATCCGATAACGTGTGGACGGGTGAATCCGGATATTTCGAATCCGATGACGTAACAAATTAGTATCCAGTCTCTTACCGATCAATAAACGAATATGGCGGCACAACGGCAACAACAGAGCATATACACTGCCACTATCGCGCGCTTTATGGTGCATGCTCTGAAAACATGTTATTGCAGAGGGGCCCAGGGTACTTGAGTGAATTTGGAAGCATGGGATACGTATGGACAGGCGAATTCGATTTGAATGCGCTAAAGTTTGTACGGGGAAATTTTTTAATCCGGAAAGAAAAAGTTGCGGATTTAAAAATATCCGGATACGTGTGGATGGGGCCTCAGTGACCAATTGCAATCACAAGCACGGACTAATGTTGACATGTCAACATTACCGTAGTATCTAAAATATCTAAAAAATAGACTGGTCTGTAAAAATGCTTTTGCATTGTTTACTATGTTGCAGGCTCTTAGTAATGGGCTCCTGTTTCGATAAAGTTTTCTGCACAAAAGTGCGAATGCTTCGAGGCGTGAAACATCATCTTTTCATTTTTATAAGCCATTCTCCTTTTTGCTCATGGATGAGTATCATCCATGAGTTTAGTGGGCAATCCAATGGCGATCACTCACTCACTCGATTCTGATTAATTTATTCATTAAAGTTGAATTAAACACTTTTTCACCTACCTCCCCCGCTAAGTATTGTTTTTGTCCCAAACACTTTTTAGCGTACTTTTGGCTTGTTTATCTGGGTACTAGAGAGGGATAAATTTTTGTGCAACAAAATGGCGGAACTCGTCACGGAGGTCGAAGAGTCGGTCGAAGATGGTTTTTCGTTCGATCTGTATACAGGAATACCTTCGTGGGTTGAAAATCGCGAAGTTGTTACGCTAAGGAACACTAGCTGCTACAAATCGACGTCGCAATCCTAAAAGCCCGGTTAAAAGCGACGCGAATGGACGCCTTAAAAGCTACGATGTCTATCGACAGCAGTCCGGAGGACGGATGAAATGAATGCCGTGTCATCTGGAAGCCAAGGTATCGTTGTTCTTTTTCTTTAAAAATATGCTATAACAGCACTTTTGAGTACTAGTAATAGAGATTCTTTCGCTCGGAAACTGCTCGATTCCGAAAATAGTCGCATGGCAAAGCACATGGTCGCAAGTTCTTTTCGTTGTTATGGATGTCGTTTGTTCTGAACATGGTGATAACAAGTCTCTCGTATAGTTGGGAACAAAAGCATTTTGGCAACCCTCGACTGGCCGAGGTAATTTTAATGTGAAGCAAATGAATGTACAAACGGAATAGTTAGTTTAATTAACTCAACCAATTCCAAATATGGTCATTGGTTTCTATCGCTCAAAATCTAAAGTTGCAATTTGAAAGTTAATTGATGCTCTAACTCATCTGAAGTCACAA
>JAHPZR010027194.1:40000-41799 GCA_019787425.1 Platygyra sinensis
ACTAAATGACTTGATGCTTTCTTTCTTTTCATCTGGACAACAAATTGGTCAACCTAAAGAAATTTACCGGTTATCAACAATGGCAGTGCTGTTGCATCCTCGGCCAGAATGCCTCGAGATCCAAAAAGTGTTGTGTCCTATCGAAGCCATTTTGAAACATTCACAAGCAGACTGCACGAGATTAGAAGGTAGCACTTTAGTAAACTGGAAATTCGCTAAATTGGCTGGTCAAATAAGGTACATACAACTCTCGAAATGGCTGAAAGAAACCCGGGGGGAGGGGTACTCCCGCGAATTCTGGATAGGGGTGTGCCGCGAAGGTTCTTAAACGCTAACCCTATTTAAGGACTAAGAAAGCGAAAATTGATACCCTTTTTAAGGCCCAAACACGAAAAATGACACCCTATTCAAGGCTATTAAACCTCTGTTGCAAAATCATTTTATTAATACTTAGAGGATACATCAACTTTAAACATCTCGCACAATGCCACGACATATCCGGGTCTTTTCCGTGCTTTGCGGCGCTAAATTTGAAAGCTAATTAGCGAAATGTACAGAAAACAACAAAAGAAATCGACCGAAACTCGGTAGAACCGCTTGAAAATTCTTCCTTTGCGGGATAACTATTCAGTTTACAATTTAGTACCCATATGGCTTTGGCAGATGAGAAGTTAATAAAGAAAAAGTGACTGTTTTTACGCAAGTGGTTTACTGGGAAGTGTTATTTTTTTTTTTTGGCTTCAAAAGTAGCTATTTCGGCGCTCCATTTATATGGCCTTGACTCTTTTAGAAGTAAAATTTTGAGAAGGAATGAGTGGGGAAATAAGTATTCATATGGCTTTATTTGTTTGACGCTTTAAGATTGCCCTGCCGAGTTTTTGCGGAATTCCGACCAGTGCAAGTATTAGTTTTTCCACCTTTCGTCAACTCCCGCAGCTCTTCGCTCCTGCTCCTTCACTAAGACTTGCATGACAATAGGCTCGGGCTTGCTTTGAAATAGACCTTTTTCGCTTGTACATTTTGTTTTCCCAATACAGATCATGTGATGATACTCGGGAGATTTGATCTCTTGTTTTGCTCATTAAAAAGAGTACATGCAAGCATGAATATGTCTGCATGTACTCTTTTTAATGAACAAGACAAAGGATCAAATCTCCTGAGTATCATCACATGATCTGTATTGGGAAAACAAAATGTCCAAGCGAAAAAGGTCTATTCCCGTGAGAGTTAAAACGGATCCAATTTTGAATAATTATCTCGCACAAACAATGGGAGACAATGCTCGCTCAGGCGTAAGACGCGCTCAAGCAAAAATGTCATTAATTTTTGCTTTCTCCACCGTCGTATGAATAGAAAAGACCGATGTTGTGTGTGAAGTCCTCGATCAACGCACAGACTTTGACCGGTCGAGTAATAGAAGACAACGATAAAATAGATGCAAGTGTTTCGGGCACCGCACTTTCCATTTAACATCGCTTTGAAAGAAGAATTTTTTTGTGGAAAAACTTTTGGCTTCCGCGCTCAAAACATTGCGAGTGCGACATGTCAACGAAAAAGGAGAGAATGCCGCTGCAACACGACTTTGTCGATAAAAGTCTTTGTGAAGAGCGTAGGCCGCATTCCCGGGGCCGCATTTAAATTAGAGCGACAGCCGCCGATTCATTGACGAGAGCAGTCGGAAATCCGAAAGCTTAATCTATGCCATCATTATTCCGTGCATTGAAAAACTGGGCACTGCAAGTACATGTCGCGAAAGACAATAGCATTCTGCGCGATGACAAAAACATTCGTATAGGCGA
>JAHPZR010027196.1:0-7500 GCA_019787425.1 Platygyra sinensis
TCAATGCCCTCGGCGTATCTTCGGCGTGGGGTCCATGCGAAATGCACCCTGGCTTGTTTGGTTTATCGTGTGCAGAAACAGGACTCACTGCATTAATTACAAAATGGAACACGCCTCAGGCCAGAAATTAAATGTTGGAATATGCATAAGCAGAATGTGTTCAAACAGAACGTTTTCCAAAATTTTTATGATCGCCGCAGTAATTCGGAAAATCCCGTGACGTCATGTTAAAAGCAAACAACTTTTAAAATCCATACATGCATACAAAAAATTCGCGCGTAAATTGTCAAAGCAGAACATTGCGTTCAACAATACTTACAGAACATTATTCCTCTAATTCGCAGCAACAGAAGAGCTTGAATTCTATAGAAGTTAATTTGCAATCCATATTTCCAACGTACAGAAAAGCTAAGTATCACAACATGAAATTAAAATGTCGTCACCTGTACTACGAGCAGGCAGAAATACGTCTTCATTTTATCATCACGATACGCACTCATACCTGATAAGCAAACGAGGAAGCAGTGTAAAAGCTCTTTTCCCCTTGCTACCCCTTTTGGCCATATAAATATCGCCTCGACTCCTGCCATTTCAATTTCAACGCAGTCAATTTCAATCCAGTCATTTTTCCTTGGCATGCCTTGTAGGATCTGATGCGTCAAAAGTTAAGATATTGGGATTGCTGTATTGTTGTGTTTCACGGTCCTGTTTGACGAAGTTTCGACTTCGTTTCGTGAGTTTGTGTACCTTCTTTTACGCTTACGGAATATAACTAATAGCGGGTTTTGTCCCTTAGTCACCTGATCTTGTCTTATTTACATCTAAATGAAAACGAAAACCCTGCCGGGGGACTTTCCCCGCAATATCGAAACTGTACCAAGTGCTTTATGGGCTCGAGTTAGGAAAACCAAACTTATCCGGCAGGTTATATACTTCTAACACAGAATTTTTAATTTTCTCATTTAGGCATATTTCTTTCAATATTTGTTTACGGTTCAATTTGTTAGGTTTAAACGCGGTTTTTGTATATTTCGTTTACTTGTTACGTCTTAATGGTACTTAGTGTTAACAGTTTTATATGACGTTTCGTTAGCTAGTCGATATATTATGTAATTTAGCTCGCTCCGTAGGGAATCTTTCCGTTTTCCTGCACGTGTTAGGTTTCAGGTTTCAGGTTTTGCGCGAGTGTGTTCGGTGATATAGTTGCGATCAGCTACGAGCTACGGCTATCTACCAGAGGTTTTCTTGCTATCGTGCTTGCTGTTGTCTCTTCTAGGAGCTAGACCAAAGTAAGTTTCTATATATTTAGTTTAGGTTTATTTTATCTTAGTTTCATTACATTGTCCAGCTATTTTTGGCTTTTAGTTTCCTACATAGTCGTTTCTTTGTTTCTAGCATTACGCTCTTGTAGCTCATTATACTTAGGTTAGTTGTCGTCTTATTTCGTTTATAGTTCGAACCACAAGGTCGCAAAGCTTCATCGTCTAATATCAAGCTATCTGCAAAGTAGCTAATACTTTGATTGTAAACGTCTGGTGGATTAAAGTTGGACTTTGACTTTGTTATCATATGCGTGCGTTCGAATTCAGCTCCGACTCCATGGTGATCTACATCAATCGAGTTAGGCCACAAGGGTAACCTTTCAAGGTTACACAATTTACATTTATCGTTACGTTCCTTATGTGCTGAAGTTTCGACACGGTTTTTTTTTTTTCATTTTAATCTTAATAATGACTACTATTAATCTCTCAGTTAGAATGTAGTAACTTAAATACACGGTTGATCATCGAGCTTTCCGTATGTTATTACTTGGGCCTAATATATTTAAAAAATACTAGGAAAATATGTTTCCCGCCGTTTTTGGAGTAGAAATTTAAGCAATATTCAGTCAAACTTAGTACGTCTTTTTTGTCTTATTTTTTCTTCGTCTATCGTTTTGTTGTTATGCTCTTTTTGGCTGTGCTTACAGATAATTAATTTTTACCGTAGTTTAAACCAGTAACAAATTACAAATTATGTGTTCACACTTAAAAAACACTAAAAAAAGTGCTTTTTTTCTTCGAAACAATGCGTCTTCATCGAAAACGCTCCGTCCAGACAAAAGACGCAGCGTTTTCAGTCCCCGCCACAGGCTTTGCAAATATACCACAAGTTGCATAAGCACGCGTGAAGTAATACGATAGGGGTCCATTTTGAAAGTTCTCCACTTTAGACAGCGTTTTCCAATACATGTATTTTAGACGAAAACGACGAGCATTTCCGATCGTTTTAGAGTGGACGGTAGCGGAGTAAGCATCGAGAAGTATCCGTTTCCAAACAAAAATGCAGTGTTTACTCCGACCACTACACCAGTATCATTTATCTGGGTCTGTCGTGATAGTATCGCACAGGTAAACGGCAGGAGGTACACAAATCTCCCATAGATTTCCGCACAAATCCTTGTTATCGATTTTGATCTTTGTTTGAAACACTGAAGTATTACTATAGTTTACCGCAGAAACACGCAGCATGTCTTAGTGACACATCATATATATAAAGATGCAACCAAACAACCAAACAAAGAAACAACCTCACTCATTAACCAACAAACAACCGAGGATCAACCGACCAACAAAGAAATATACTGAGGACGAGGAAAATCTGCTACTCAGTAATGGCTACTCTGCGCCATTACTGACTTTGGCATGTAACCAACCTTAATCTGAGAAATAATCAACCAAAATAATAATCTATATGCATTGCCTTCCAAAAATCAGAAACTACGAAATGTTTAGCTTAAGGATTATTTAGAATCCTCCTCGGATACTACAACTGATATTTGGCCCTTTAATTTTCTAAAGCAAAACTCCTAAGTCTGAGCCGCAACTCTTTTCCAATACATACGATTCACTGCTATAAGGCGCAAAAAAAAAAGACAAACAATAAGGTATTCTCTAACATACATGTAATCGTATTTCTTTATTATAAACTACAAAGGATGAAGTGGGTACAAATTTCAGCATGAACATCTTCAGTTCTAATACTGCTGATCACAGTGTGACTATTGCAACCACGGATTACGTGCAAATTGCTGAATGAAAACTTTGGATGTTAAAAAGTTCTCGCTTAAGTAAGCTGAACACTACTGAAGAAAAACAATTTGTGACCATGCATTCTTGTTTTAACACTTTATTGGTCAATTCGCAAGTGGTCTGGTTGGAGAAGTCACACTGCCTATTTTAATTTTCTTCGATAGAGTTTTGTCTTCAATGACTCTGGTTTTGTGTCTACTAAGGCTTTCTAATTTCTTTCATAAGACGGCTTATTCCGAAGATCAAAGCCACTCTGACGCAAATCTTTCCCGTGCTTGCCACAGGCTACATATTTTGTCGCGCTTTCTACATGCTGCTTGCTTTCCTGCGCTATGAATTGTTTTGAATTCTGATGGGCTGTAAAAATAAGCTTTGGACAGTTATTAGAGAGCCACTTCAACCGGATATTATCCGCAGTCTCTTAATTTCCTTTAGTTATTTCCACAATTATCTATATTTTCACGAAGAACTTGATACAATAAAGGTAGTAAGAGATGGTGAGCCAGACTGTAGTCCCAACCAAGTTCATTGCAAGTAGATCTGCATGTTGCTCGTGTCCGCTCACTTTCCAGCTGAATGGAAAGTAACTCCCTAATATTTCACTTCCAACGTAAACTAAAATAGAGTTCATTCCTAAAAGAAAAGAAAATGTTATATGATTTACAAGTGAAAAAAAAAACAAGAATATTCATTTCATATGGTGTCTGACCTGTTGATTCTCGTACCAAGTTTGCGCGGAAAATATGTCCACTGTCCCGCAAAGCTGAGCTAATGAGCATTTATGGGGATTCGACTGTTTAACTCAGTACGGTACAATAAAATACAACTTTAAGAACACGTCTAGTAAAATAACACATATACTGCAATCTGATCTGGTATGATATTTTTTAGATAATAAGTACCAACCAGGGTAACAAAATGGCGCTCCATTCCACCATCCGAGCACATCTATCACCAAGTAACAGAATGAGAGGAGCAGAAATGCCATGCCACCAGTTGCAAAGATAAACGACACCGACCTGCATTTTACAATTATTAATGCTTATTAATGCTTAGTTAAATTACTAGTACTCCTACTACTTTTTCCCCCTTTCCCTTGTTGTTTTTTGTCTTATGATCGACAGCCTTATCACAATAGAGGTCTACAATGTATTAAATTACCCTGTGTCGCAGGGGGGGGGGGGGGGGGATACAGGATTTCTTTCAGGAAGGGGCGCGTCACTAAGGAATGGAGGTAAACAATGAAAGTGAATACGAGGAAGGCTTCATCGGAAAGGGGATGGGGGGTGGGGGGTTAAGGTACGCACGCTCTCGGCTCCCTCCCCTTGATAAGCTCTTGTGTCGGTCGTTCCATAACACTGTGACTTGTTTCATAGACACCATACCAAGCTCCACGCGGGATAGCACGTGACGAAGGAATACAGTAAGTACAAGTATAGTTCTTTGTTTCATTGATTTATTTTATGTATTATTATTATTATTATTATTATTATTATTATTATTATTATTATTATTATTTATTATTCTTTTTTATCATATAAATTATCACTGAGTATAAGGAAGTATAATAATAATAATAATAATAACTCAAATGTTCTTTTAGCCTTTTTTTTAATCTTGTAATTTATTGTGATGTTTTAATAAAGTTTGATTGTTATTATTATTATTATTATTATTATTATTATTATTATTATTATTATTATTATTATTATTATTATTATTATTATTATTATTATTATTATTATTATTATTATTATTATTATTATTATTTTCAGGTAAGTTACTGAAGGGATTTTCAACAGATTCTCTACCAACTCTGCCTTGAACGAAAGCGGTACAGCTCACTTACCACAAATTCTTGTTTAACGGAATAATGCTGTCATTATTGAAGCCTGTAAGTCCAAGAGTGATGGCGCCCTGAGTGGATTAAACAGTACAAATAACAATAAATAAAATACCACAAAACAAGTGTGTGGGTACTCATGATTTACACGAAATTTCGTAATTTTTCTTTTGAACACAGATCGAACAGTGGTTACTATCGCCTTAGGTTCGCCGAGACAAGCTCATTTGATCGAGGGATACGCCAAACTTATTGCAAACAAAAGTACTATTTTGTGTAAACGGAATCTTTCCTTAACACTCACCAGTAACACGGACCAACATACCCATCGCTTCATTCTAGCTAAGTGATTAGGAAACGTAAACAAGGTGTGACCTGCCTGAAAACGTAAAAAAAATTAATAACAGCTTATGCAGTAGAAGATATTACTAAACGTTAACACTACCTTAAGACTGTAAAACCAGCACAGATACTGATAACCTATAAACCCTCAAGCAGACTTTATCGCGCAGGTAAAGTTTAACAAAAGCAGAACTTTGAAGGGCTCAAACATGCATACTATCACTCCAACGCTACATTTAATATTTTCAAATTAATTATTTGCCAAGAGGACTCCACGAGATTTTCGTATCAAAATCCTTCAATCAGATGATAGCGATAAGTAACGAATACTAAGAATTACCACGATGCCACGACGGCAAAACAGAAAAAAAACTGTTTTGTTCTAAAATAAGCAAAACAGTCTATCAAACAGTCCATACCAGCTTTGCTGCTGCGACTAAATACCAGGTGATCAAGCATAAAAATGAATTGGATTTTCTTTAAAAAGAAGGTTGTTTCTGTAGTTCACATTTACTTTCGTTTTGCATTATGGCTTAAAAAAAACTCGAGCAACTTTGTCATCCAATCAGAAGCAAAAGCAAAACCAATCGAGACTCACTCGCAGCATTTTCACGCTCCTCGCGTCAGCTACGAGGATTGCCTTTGGGCTTTGTGATTGGCCACGGTGATAACATTGGTTTTGCTGTTATGACATTCAATTAACACTGGTCGGGAGTAAATCTGATAACTAGTGACAACCAAACCTGAACTCCAAGAAAGACCAAGAAGGCAGATGTCAGGGTGCCTAATGCACCTTCTGGATCATAGGGAACTTTCGTTTTGTAGGTTTCCTGAAAAGAAAAACAAATAATCAGGCATGCGGTAAACCGCTCCTCGATCAATCACTGTTTGAATCCGTGTACATGCAGTTCATGAGAAAAACGCATTACTTCAGGGAAAGAAAAACCTTGCTTTACGTCACAACTCAAAGTGGTTTCACATATTGATTGGTTCTATTGGAGGATAGAAGTCAGTGACGGATTCAGTGTGTGGGAGGGGAGTGCTTGACCTGACAGCTTTTCCTACTTCCGTGATTTTTGGGGCCCAACCCTCCAACTGATCCGCCACTGGATTCATAGATGACACCATTAACATTTTGTGTTTCTTTATTACGTAAAACAGAAAGATTCCTTGTTGTCGTGCGTCTGTTCAGCAACAGATCACAGAAGACGTCAAAATCTGGTGAGAACATCAGTGAAACATTCGGGCATCGTCTCCTGAGCAATTTTTTGTTCTTACCACATTTTGACGTTATCTGTTATCTATTTCTGAACAGACGCACGGCAACATGGATTATACTTGTCGAATAAATACCATGCAGGTCGGGTGCTGATAAATGTGATGAATTCCAAAGAAATGCCTATCAATGTAGCCGGCATTTCCTCCAGTGCAATTATACGATTCAGGATCAGCAATTCCACCAGGTCCAATATAACCCCTAGATAAAGAAAACAATACAGTTAAAACTCTTGTAAGCGACCACCCAAAGTGCCAAACCTAGATGGTCGTTTATGGGAGGTGATCGCATACCAGAGTTTCGACTGCCATAATGAGTCAAAATTTTTCACTATTAGAATAACCGCAGAGACTTAACAGATGAGCCAATGCTGATGCAATTTTATTCATGTGAAATTAAGTTCTTCCCATGTCATTGAGAAATTTCAGTTTTTTGTTCAAGCAAGGATGCGATAATGTCACAACACCTAATTCACCTAATTATCGTTCTATTATCTGTTAAGTTGTCGTTTACGGGAGGTTAAAAACAAAGAAAATATTTTAACAAAAGAAAATCAAATTTAATTTTTAGCTCTAAAAGTGGTCACGGTCGCTTAAAAGACATAACCAAATACACTGATTTGACTTGCAAACTTTTGGTAAACTGGTCTCTGAGGAGAGGTGGTCGCAATTATCAACTGAAGTCGTCTCAGTGAAGCCCGGTCAAGCATTCTTCCTGTTTCTAAGGCAGTGAACACGAATTTATTTTTCATCTTTGAAGTGGAGGGTTGAAACGAACGAAGAATGAAGTGAAATTTCAAGCCTACAATTCTGGTCATGTCATTCTGGTGTTGGAACAGTTCACGGTGGATGACTTCACAGGCAGCCTCTCTCATGACAATGACCATGTAAGCCTCCCGGCCTGCCTCCCTCCCCCCTCAATGTTGATATAAGTGTTGATATAAAAGAAAACTTTGGCAATGGCTTCAG
>JAHPZR010027196.1:15000-36970 GCA_019787425.1 Platygyra sinensis
CTACAATCAAACTTTGCCTTACAGCCACCCCAATCACATGGCCCCCCTTGTTCAGTTATTAAATCATTTTTAATTCTGGCCTGAACAAAAGTTCAGTCACTCAATTGTTTTGGTTTGTTTTTTGTTTTTAATTTAAGGTGATTCCCGAGTTTTGCATTGCGCATTCCTACTGTGCACGATTTTTGCGTCATCAGCGCACGCACATGAGCGCGTGCACGTACAAAACATAAGAGATTTCCCTCAAACTAAGCTCGATAGCGAGATAAAGGCTCCTTTTCACTTAAACGAGCATGGTGACCCCCACTTTTTATTTTATGAATTCAATGAGAACAATATCTGCAATAACTGAGAAAAAATTGGCAGAAATCTATGGCTACTTTTTTGGCAAATGAAATAAATGCTACAGATAGAGAGGTAATGGGCCCAATAGAGCAAGTCCAAATTATGTTTCCTTTAAAGGATAAAAATATCAATTAATAATGCAGGGTATTGAAGCCATTTTTTCTGGGACATAGATGAATAAGCAATCAAAGAAAGTCGAACTCTGTGTGATATAACACGCCGCATTGAAAAATAATCGAGCTTAATTTTGTTGTGCACTGAGATAACCAAAAGTCACCTAAATAACCATATTTGTCAGCATCATGGCATGGAAACAAGCACAGTGACCCCCTCTTTTTATTACGTTTTTAACATCTCCTTGTACTGTAATGACACCATACCTTGTTTCATTGGAAATCTATAGGGGGTTCTTTTACTCGGGAACCACTTTAAGGACGGTGCCTACTTTTGTTAGTGCGCACACGTTCTGCGCATCACGCAAGCCTTGGTTTAAGTGCGCGCACTCTGGGGTTCACATTGACGCAATCAACTATGCCACCAAGTACACGACTAACATTAAGGCAAAATTTTCCAACTGTGACCAAATCAATTTTAATGAACCTGTACTTAAACCAGTAACACCTGAATAAGAGAATATCACTCAACCACTAATTGTTTACGTCTTCCTGCTGAAACCCTAGCTGTAAATTCTTTCAAAAATTACATTGAATACAACTGTAAACATGTACCTGCAGATGACGTAATGTGCACGCGGAAAAACGCAAAATGTCTGACTTACTGGGGAGGTGACAGGAAAAAATGTAATGGGCACCGTAAATGTTTTCAAAAAGATCAATGACTTTCAAAAACGCATGGTTACCCCGACATTTTATGTCGTGAAATGGAAGTGGCAAGCCTATTCAACATGTGATTAGTTTCTGGCTGTGAGCAAAAGGTATTTAGACTGTATTTTAGCTGAACCAGAGGAAGGCTGTCAGAGATGTTAAAAGTGCTTTTACAACGATTTTGTTGTTAAAAATGTACTAAAAATGATTTTAATGTTACCATTTGCCATGTAGTTTAACAATCTTTTAAAACGTGTTTGCTTTTCTGTATGTGAAAGCGAATTCTAAGGAAATCTGTGAGGAGATAATCCTTCCCTGTTTTTTTTAGAAAAGTGCTGATGTCAGCATTTTTGTTGAGATTCAAGGCTAATGATCTCGAAAAAATGCGCGGCTACCCCCATTTTTCTTTGCGGATTCCAATAGCCCTTGCAAAGATCTACTTTTTCTGCGTGGTCCCAACCTGGCACAAAAACTTTTGTATTTAGTAGGCACCGTCCTTAAAGAACCCCCTAAATACAGTCACCATATTAATATGGACAGATCAACACTGGGTTCTACATGTACTATAATTATATGAAAACAACACTAAACCCATTTTAATCTGGGTACTGAAGGGCTGCAAAACTCTAGCATTATCTTTAATGTTTAATTCCAGAAAAACATCCATACCTCCCCTATGGAAAGGATTTTTTCTAAGACCCACAACACCCCCCCCCCCCCCCAACCCACCCACAACACACCCCTCTGGAAATTCCAATTAAGCTTCATCATCATCGACATCATCATCATCAATTTTTATTTATACACGAAATCATATCATTTTACATGGTCTTCCTAGGAATTGTGTTTAAAACTAGACTAAAATACTCTAAGGAACTATTGACTAATTAATGCTAAAAATACAAAAACTTACATTACAAAAACTTACTTACAAAAGCTTCATACATTACTTTAAAGGGAATCTCGGATGTTAGCGCGAGTTGATGCTAAGTTGCTCCAAATAATGCCTTAATTACAAATTTTACTAGACAAGGGAAACGTAACAGTTAATAACAGTAATAAACGGAAGAGATTTCGGCTTTTAAATTTCCCACGCGCCACCATCTTGGACTTCATGACGTCACTGCGTTGTCCTATTGTTTCAAACAAAAGAACCTTAGCTTTCAAACAACAGAGACAATGCAGTGACGCAGTGAGATCCAAGATGACGGCACGCAGGAAATTTAAAAGCTAAAATCTCTTCTGTTTATAATTATTACTAAATGTTACGTTTCCCTTGTCTAGTAAAATTTTTAATTACGGCATTCTTTGGAGCAACTTAGCGTCAACTCGCGCCAACAGCCGAGATTCCCTTTAAATTTTTTGGCCTTACAGAAGCCTCCACCCCCCCAGGAAATTTCAATCCCTTCCGTGGGGGAGTATGGATGTTTTCTGGAAGTGCACATTCAATAAGTTGGAAATGACTGGCTGAGTTTTTGTTTGGGCCCCAATAATGTGGTGGCCACAAGGCAGGGTTCTCCTATTCCAGTCAATATTTGTCCAACTAAAAACAAAATAGAATCATAATGAACACACCATGTCATCCTGATCCACAGGACTCTCAGGCCCATTGAAAGTGGGGTTTCCAAGATCCTGGAGGATTTGAAAAAAGAGACAGAAAATACACAGAAAGTGGATTATGAACTCTACTGTCAATACCAACTCTTGCAAGGATTGGATGGGTGCAAAGAACCTTGGCAACATCTGATAGTCATAGACTGCAAGAGTCTCCTAGAAAGTTGCTTAACATAGGTTAATCCTACATGTACCACCAAGATCTGCACAGGAGGCATGAGCCCAAGAGTCACTTAAGGCTTATTTCCACACATCACACAGTTATCCATCTACCTGCGTGTCCCACGTCTCAGACTCATAAGTTTCTGAAAAGACACAAATTTAGTCCTGCTTGTGTCCATTTGGACGCAAAAAATTATAAATGCAGTCATGGCTTATGTCTTTTCCTCTCTTATTTACAAGGCATCTGACAGGATGCGGCTATACAGATCTGTGTAATTTGCTAACAGAATGAAACAGAATAATTGTGCCATAAGCGATAAAGCAGCTACCTTACAACCCCAAAAGCAAAAATTCTGAAGAGACTGGTTATTTTAAAGAAGTTTATAAAACTGCAACGAAAACACTCTACATGTAGTTCGTTCGTGATGAACTTTTAACCTCCAGGCCTTTGAGGGAAGAGATGAAAACTAGTTTCAAGGAAATTGCCTGGTTGCAAAGCTACAGACGTTCCATGAACGCAACAATGAATTCTGCACGATCTGCACAGGAAATGAGCCAAAATGCTGTATGGGACTCAGTCTCTTGACTGAGGGACTTGCAGGTTTTTGGCTGTGTGAGTCCCTGGACTTACTGCTGCCAATTTCTAGATGGATCACTGATCACGTTAATTAATCAAAAATGTGCTTCAACAAAAACCTCAACAACAACTTCATTTGCACCCTGAATTAAAATAAAATTTGCACTTACAAAGAGTAATAAAAAAGGATGAGATAAAGTGCATGGCTGCCGGAAATAACCACTGGGCTAATTCTACCACATTCTAAGTTTCCTCCAAACACCATCAGACACACTCATCTACCCTTTGATGCCATCAAATTATATTTTTAAATGTTACTGGACAGGTACATGTATGTGCGAAGAGCAAACACTGAATTACCCCCCCACTTGCAGAGTGAGCGAATTGGCTGGTAAAACTGCCTTTTTTCTGAGTCACAGAAATCATGTTGTCATCCTGGATTTGCCAGGATTATTGTTATTTACTATGTTTACTACATTTGGTCACTTACCGCCTTTATAAGACTATTTCTGTGTCATGAAACAGTTTCCAGTTACCAAACAGGTTGTACCTCCTACAAATGGAAAATTCACAATTTAAAACCACTAATAAAAGTCATAATAAAAAAAATGTAAATCAATACATGTATTAAACAGTAGAATTAATTAATATCATCTAGCGGATACTTTTCACAGTTAACTTTAATGCCCAATAGTGACTTATAGATTTTACTCTGTCTAACTCAAGACGATTTTACTCGTCAAACGGAGACCCCTTGGGCACTAAAGGGTTAAAAAACTATCTCCTTTAACCCTTTAATGCCCAATAGTGACTTATAGATTTTACTCTGTCTAACGCCAGGCGATATTAATCGTCAAAGGGAGACCCCTTGGGCACTAAAGGGTTAATATTAAGCCTGATAGAAAGATAAGAGAAATTAAGAGAAGAATTTAATTGTGCAACTACAGCTGTATTCTAGGACTGTACCTAGGCTGCAAACCACAGGTTGCTTGCTATCTTTCAAAAATTACAAGTAAGCAAAAATACAATTAGCATGTCAACACAACAAAATGATAAGAGTGAAATGCACCTGTCCAACAATCAACAAACAGTGAAATTAACAGTTCAACTTCATGGCAGTGTTTCTGAAACTACACTAACTGGCTATAATGCAACTTGAGACAAAATTCTTACCTCAACAGATACATAGCACATTCCATAATATTGCAGCTCCCAAATAGCCAAAAAAGCATACAGTAGAGCTAAAGATAGAAAATAATTTATTACACAATTACTACTAAATTACAGTAGAAACCATATAAGGGGTTGAGTCAAGTGCGGACATGTTCACAATCTTTGAATATTCAGTCCCAGCTAAGTGGCATAATATTAAAAATTTATTTGGAAGCTAAAAGAGTTGCCGAGTGGAAGTTAAACAGTGCACTTAAAAATTTCAGTCTTACAACTGGGATGAATTATATTTATTTTTCTTTATATTTGTTAAATTATGACATTTAATTAAACTGACAATTCAAAAAGGAACTACAATAAAAAAAATGAGTGCTTGAAAAAAATGGATGATATTCCTTCAAAAGTAAACATAACTTAAACATGTAAGTCGAACTTAAAAATAATTATTATAAGCTGACCACTTTCAAGCTACACTGTAGTACATGTACAGTACCGTGATGAAGAAAACCTAACAGCTAGGGAACGGGTACAAGAATGTGAACGGAATGGGTACAGAAACAGATACAGAACGGATACCCTGTTAGGATTCTTTTGATCAGTACTGCATAACACTTTGTTTGTTTATTTATTTTTTCATTTTATAAAATAATAGCAACACATCAATGTACAATTGTAGGCAAAGAAGCCCGGGGAAACTAATAAGGCTTAAATTTAAAGGAGTGCTACATGTACATGTAGAAGTCTTAAACAAGAGAATAAAATGCTGTCATAAAATTAGCACACAAAATGATCATAATTTAGTATAAGAGTAGTTGAGCAAAACTAAATGCAAAAATGCACAAAAAAGGAAAACAAAGCACACACAAGCACACCAAGAGAAGTAAAATAACACAGAATTCCCCCACTTCTTTTGGATTTAGCATGTAAAAGGGGCTATTACTTTCGGGTGGCCAGCATTTTCCGATGGTTAAAACATGTTTGTACATGTATAGTGCGGTAATTCACAGCCTTTTCTGAAATAAGAGGACACATAACACTACTAGTACCAACATTTGTAAACAAGAAGTTTAAAAAAAAACTTAAAACCACGCTTTTTACATGTAACTCTTTTGCGTTCACAAAAACATTACGTAATATTTAGCAACGACGTTTTGCGAGAAAACATTACCTGGAAACAATTTAAAAGATGGTTAGGACTTGTTTCCATATCTCAAACCGCCCTTGGATACCTTGTGATGTGTACACAAAGTAAATACTGATTATAGGCCTAAGCACTGAAAATACTGATTAGGGTTAGGGTTAATGCAAGGGGTTAATAGGTAGCTTCTTTATAGCGTTCAGGTTTCCGATATGGTACCACACTTTAAAACTCACGGTTACTCACACTGTCCGACGGCACGTTTGTTATCTTTTTAATCTTTACGCAAACGTTCAGCTTGTGAAACGTGATATAGTTACCGCTGTCATCTACTGTTACATAACAACCGACTTAAATTACGCAAAACGTGACTCTCCCCTTTCAGCAAATGAAGGTGTTATGTTACAAAAGGTTTGTACTTTACTTTACTTTTAAGTACATATGTACATACAAACATATAAATAAATAGCTGCTGGAAGACCTAACAACAGGAATGAACTTCCCTGGCGATAAAGGCCACCAGAAACAATATATGTAAAACAAGAACATGAATAAAATATCCATAATGACAGGCAGTATTATGAAACGAATATAGTAAAATATTATGTGTTACAAAAATAATGCTGACTGAAATTAAATGACAATCACATTAAATCTCTGCTATCAGTAGCAAAACAGTATAGTCTTAGGTCTTTTTTGAACACTGATTTGTGATTCTCTCTTCCGAATAGATATAGGTAAATTGTTCCAAAGACGAGCAACTCTAGGAAAAAAAGACGACCTAAATAATTCTGTTCTTGCATAGTTAGTTTTAAAAGTTAGTTCAGTGTTCCACAAAATATCGGGTTCATGCTCAGAATTATAAAACTGCAGATAATTAGGGATATCGAGGCCATAATAACTATGCAGGCATTTGAATAAAAAAAAAAATGAAGAGTAAATAGATTCGTCTAGAAGATAGCTACATTAGACCAGTCTTATTCAAACGTTCTTTGTAAGAAATCCTATTCCCAACCATGAGCTTAGTCGCCCGACGTTGTACAGCCTCTGCCATATCGCTTAAATAAGCTTGATGAGTAGACCACACTTGAGAGGTCTAACAAGGTGACCATACAGCTTTTTAATAACATCCGCAATGACACGCGACAAACGTCAATAGACATTTTAGCCTCAATTTTAGTAAATTTTCAGTGTAATAAAAGTAACTGACCAACTAACTCAAAATATCGGGTTCATGCTCAGAATTATATAACTGCAGATAATTAGAGATATCGAGGCCATGATAACTAATGTATGCAGGCATTTGAATGAAAAAAATAAAGCAAATAGATGCATCTAGAAGATAGCTACATTAGACCAGTCTTATTCAAACATTCTTTGTAAGAAATCCTATTCCCAACCATGAGCTTAGTCGCCCGACGTTGTACAGCCTCTGCCATATCGCTTAAATAAGCTTGATGAGTAGACCACACTTGAGAGGTCTAATGAGGTGAACATACATTGTACAGCTTTTTAATAACATCAGCAATGACACGCGATAAACGTCAATAGACATTTTAGCCTAAATTTTAGTAAATTTTCAGTGTAATAAAAGTAACTGACCAACTAACTCAAAATATCGGGTTCATGCTCAGAATTATATAACTGCAGATAATTAGAGATATCGAGGCCATGATAACTATGTGCAGGCATTTGAATGAAAAAAATGAAGAGTAAATAGATTCGTCTAGAAGATAGCTACATCAACCAGTCTTATTCAAACGTTCTTTGTAAGAAATCCTATTCCCAACCATGAGCTTAGTCGCCCGAAGTTGTACAGCCTCTGCCATATCGCTTAAATAAGCTTGATGAGTAGACCACACTTGAGAGGTCTAACGAGGTGAACATACAGCTTTTTAATAACATCAGCAATGACACGCGACAAACGTCAATAGACATTTTAGCCTAAATTTTAGTAAATTTTCAGTGTAATAAAAGTAACTGACCTCAATGCCTTGTGTCTTTTTATAGTCATCTTGCTTTCAGCGCGGTTTGAAACCTTTTAAGCGATTTATCGTTTTCTGAGTTTCCTCTCGTAAGAAGAGTAAAAGCTACATACTCGGTTTTAAAGTCACTCCTTCTTGAAGCGAAAAAAAGATGCCAGCCGCCCCAATTCCTCCACAGAACCATAGTACAGGGTTAAGCGCTCCGTTCCAGTAAAATTCCAAGCCAAATTCATCTCCACAGCGCACACTACAAAGCTCTGGATTTTTAGTATATTGACGGGTCAACAGATCATATGTTGCGTGATCGATTCCACAGCGAAAGTGAACAGTACAAGTTGCGTGATTCAATGATAATATTCTTTGCATAGCGTGTTGTAATCGGAGAGGTTTGTTTACGTCTAAGGAAAAAAATACCTTGACCTTTCAAACGAATATAAATTTACAAGCGCTAAGGCTAAGTTTAACTTTTTTTCCTCAGAAAATTCCACCATTGCTTCTGGCGAAGTAAACACGATCTTACATTTATCACCGTCATCGTATTCCATGGCCAGCCGCAATACCTTTATAGCGCATTGAATATTCCCTTCGAAAGTGAACAGAAACAAAATTCCAATTACAAAATCTTCTGTTTCGCACGCAAAACGAAAATACAGCTTAACTCTGGATAATTTCAGCCTTAGTAGCCAGCAACTGGTCCTGAGTTACATTCTTTATCCTTGCAAATGTCCTGATGTGCATCTCCAACGGAGTTTTGGCCCAATTTTGACCAAATAAACATTTCTCACAGACGGCCATGTTCTGTCTGAATAGTTAATTTGCTAACTTGAGAAAATGCTCCTGAGGGGGGATATGACGAAAAGAGCTGAGAAATGGCCTGTAATTGGCTGATGATGACATCATCCGGTGACAACAATGGCCGAGCAGTGGAGTTCGGGTCTGCTCACCGACAAAACGAAAAAAAATAAACCGAAGGCAGATTAAGAAACCGCCCAGCCTACGGCTGCGCGGTTTAATAAAGCAGACAGTATACAACAAAAAAGGTCCCAAATGTTGGTATTGTAAGACAAATGAATGCAACTAATCACAATTAAATCTGCTGGCAGACAAGAACTCTAGAAATCAATTAAAGTTCGAAAAATGTTTAGTAAAGTTTGAAATCAGATCACAAATCTCTCTTCACAGTGTTCAGTGCTGCAGTCAGGCTGTTCCCTCTGCACTGCACTTTTAGATCATTGTGTTTCTCTCTTAGTGACGCCTTTTATATTCTGGAAGCTTGGCAAGACACTTCTCGCCATCTCCGTCAGATACAGCTGCGATAGGAAAATCAATCTTAGTGGCTCTGAGAACTACATGTATACAACTGGCCACTCGGCGTGGAGCAGATACATGTACATGTATGATTTCATGATGATGAATAAATGAACACCAATTTAAGACTGTGATGAAGATTTTTATGGTTTCACTATATACATTATTAATCAGAAAAAAATCATCACATTCCTATGATGTTAAGTTTAAACCTCTCATGTTGAAGTTGAGACAATTTCACATTTTGTTTAAGCTGTACACGGCATGGCTACCACAGTCCAAAGGTTTTCATGCAATCTCGTTACTTAATGCAACTTGGCCCATACCCAGCCTGAAAATCTCCAAAACTGAATGTCCAAAAAATGCACTTTTGGCAAAAAGCTCTGCATTAACCATCCTAGTTCCTTTATGAGTTATTATTATCTCTTTGGTGTTTTTCTATCTTTGTAAGGTATTATTTTCAGGTTTCCTTTAATTTAACAGTAATTTTGTAAATGGTCAAAATAACTCAAAATGTTGTGACTGTGCTCCTATGATAATCAAACAGTTTTTCTTGAGATTTTTGATATACATGTATACTGTACATAATTATTATATAGCACTTATCAAAAACCCCTTTTGAGTTTCTGATTACAATATTATAATTATTCATAAATTATTTATTGTTAGATGTCTACCTTGCGAGAAAAAGATTCCCTTCTTTTTCTGCTCTGTTTCACAGGGTAAATGTACTGGAATAACAAATTATAATGGTCTATACTGATACATTATTAATTATTATTTTTGCTCAAAAAATAAAATATAGCTTGTACTCACGCCAGTATGCACTGTGTGGTCTTTTATCCGGCACTAGTGCACAGGACACACTTCCTTTAAAGTCATGAATCGTATAAGAATACAAGCCATGTTCTCCAAAACTGTACTGTTCTGGACTACGAATAAACAAATTATTGAAAATGTTTACTGGGTACTTGAACAAGCACCAAACACATCATGAAAAAATTAAAAAAAAAACAGCTGTGTTAAAATTAATAAAACTGGTTTCCTTCAATTTGAGAGAAAATTTATTTTATTTCATCGGGAAGATGACTCAAAACCTCTCAACAAAACACAATATCTTTCTACCCCTAATAAGTGCCAAGTTCAATTAAATAAAAACAGAGTAGGGCCAGTCTACAAATCCTAGATTTCAAAAGATTGTCTCTGGCAAAACATGTATCACATAGTACCACCATCTAAATATGTGGAGAACTGCAAAGCATTATTAGAATTCAGCCGCATGTGAATGATTCCCACAATAACATACATGTACATATGTAGCAAGGTGAACCCGATTCTAAAAGGCTGATTTTAATCAATAAAATACTATGCAATGGAACCCAGTTATTACCAGCAGCTAGTAGGCTAAGGGACATGCAAAAGTGTCTGTAATGAGCAGGAGTCTTAAGTAAATTTTTATTTAGGTATTTAAATTAATAAACAAGAAATAAAATTGCTTCACGTATCCTAGGAGTGCTTGATGCAGAAATGTGCAGAGCAAAATACAAGTACTAGAAGGAAAATACACTGTACACTGTACATGCATTAACAGGGCTCAAAGTTAACCTTTCAGTTCACTTGCAAAAGTTTTTCCACTAGCAAACTGGTGAGACCACTAGCAAATTCTTTACAAATGTTTGGGAAACATGGATGATTCTAACTCGCAAACGTTTGCTAGTGGATATTTTTCTCACTCGCAGCTTATCAAAATCACTCGCATTTTGCGAATTTGCAAGCATTAATTTCAAGCCCTGTATTAAGGCTGGTTTTCACAAGCACATAAGCATAAGCATTAGCCGACATACGCAGAAGCAGTAAAATCAGGGCTTCTGATATTCTGAGATGTTGCGATTTCGCATAATTGACCTCAAATCGCAACTTTTCACATAATTCGTCAAAAATCACACAATTCAGGCAAAATTGCAAAATCTGAGGAAAGAACAAGGAATTATTTGCTTCTTACTTAAGTTCTACGACAATTTAAGCGTTGTTTTAAGGTGATTTACCTCTCAAAAGACGTTAGAAATCACCAAAATCGTTCGCGAGCATTCGTTCGATCAAACGGGCATTCTATGTGTAGTTTTGCACGTCGGGGACCTGGTACTAGTTCTCAATAGAAGCAAGTGCTTATTGGCAAAGAATAGACAATCGTTTGTGTTAATGAGCCATTCAAGATTGTTGATATTATTTTTCTCTGCAGAAGTTATTTAATCCCGCGCTGTTTTTGACATAAGTATCGCGCAAAAACAATTTGATCGTCACTTGCAAGATGTAGCTTCTTTTATTTAGCCCGAGACAAAATACCCCATGGATAAGTTTGTTGTTAAATCGCTGAGTGCTTCTTCGAAACCGAAAACACTATCACACCTTCCTGTAAATATTACTGCAAAGCATTTTGAGGAATGCCCAAGACTAGTGTCAGCTACACATAAGCTGCCACTCTTAGTTTTGACTTATTTGTTGTTGTTATGGTAAAGAGTTTTGTGGGGATGTCATTGACCAATTTATAGCTTGTCGATTTAATCAAATAAATTATAATGTCAATTCTGTGTAGCCCACTGAGGCTAAATCTTTTTAAGTTATTTCGAAATTGGTTTATCCTTAACCAGCCACTGATCATTTGCCCAAGAATAGCATTAGATACACAAAAGGCATCCACTGTTCAGGTTCACTTATTTGTTAATAGTTATGGTAATGTGTATTGTGGGATGTCACTGAGTGATTTTTAGCTTCTCATTTGAATCAAGTGTATCAAGTTTGTATAACCCACAGAAATGTTTCCACTTTGTTCAAGTTATTTTAATTTGTTCTGTTAGGTTGTATGGTCTGTCGAGGCCTGACATCTGAAATAGCATATGGACATACCTTAATTAACAGCCTAATTGTATCTAGTTTGTAAAACTGGAATTTGTAACATTGTATGAATTAGGGAGGAATCAAGTGACACTTAATTGACTAAATGAGCCATTTCAGATTAAAATAATTAAAATGAGGCAACAATTGAATTAATTTGGATGCTTTTATTGTTTTTTTTTTTTTAATGCTCTAATTGCCCGTTGGACAGCAAAAAATTGGGTTTCCGACTCTAGGACCTAAAAAAACAATGTTAAATCAGCTTTAACAAAATCGCATAATTTGCCCCATAATAGACCTTTCTTGCTGCATAATTTCCCTTGAAAATACCGCAGAATTTCCCATTTTTTGCCGCACCCTATCAGAAGCCCTGAAAAGTATTGACAATTAGCACTTTTTATTAGGGAAATTTCCAACACTACTGGAAAAAAAAAACATGAAAATATTCAGGCTTTGCATGGGATTCGAACCCACGACCTTTGCATTACCAGTACAATGCTCTAACAACTGAGCTACACTGTACATGTATCAAAGCCACATATGAGAGCAGTCGTGTCTGGGTTTGGCCCTTTATGTTCAGTGGAAGTAATATTCGACATAATGTTATGGCTGCATTCACATCTTTCATTCTTTCATTACAAGAGTCAGTTTTATGCATAGAAAAATAAAATGCTTAGGTGTGGTTTAATACTGTAAGATACACCTTACCTGCAGACTACTGTTTTTTTCTTTATGGAGTCATTGACAGCCAGTGTGAAAGGAAAATTGGTTTCTACTGTTATGTTACATTCATGTGTTTAAATTTTCTGTTATGAGCTGAAGACCACACTACATTGGGAAAATAAAAGAAATTCAATTTAATTCCAGATATATTGCTTACAGGCATGCAAAGCAAGAAGAGAAAATAGGTGTTTGTCTCAACTAACAAATGCAACATGTGGACTAGCTAGGTACCCAGAGCTTTTTACTTAAAAATGACAGAATGTCTGACTAATGAACAGCTTGACGGAGAAACATGTACATGTACAGATAGATGGGTTACAGCTGTAGAAAGCAAAAACTGCACAGCAAATAGCTACTGGTAAGTTCAGTTTTGGCTAAAATGATGTCATTAATTTCAGAGACAGTAGGAAGCAAATTGAATGTAGTTGAATGTGCTAGGCATTACATTATACACCGTGAATTTTGCTGATTGCCAGTTGATGGATGATAGTTTTGCAATTTCCTTGACAAATCTGTCTTGAGTATTGAGAGTAAAATAAAGCATTGTAGCAGTTACATGTACATGTCAGTCTACTAGTGAATGACAGTCTGTTTTACGGCCTGACTGGTTAATTGACCAACTCATATCTGAGCGACTGTCTGTCTGACCAGTGCCAGGAAGAGACTGACAGATAGACAAAAAGACAGACAGACAGACAGACAAGTCTGTCTGTATCTGTCAGCCTGAGTTGTATTCTGCCTGTGTCTCTGACTGGTTACTGGACTGTGTGACACTATCCCACTGACTGTCTGATCACTGACTGACTGACAATTTACATGTACATGCACAAAATGTATCTGTCTGTCTCTATATCCATCTAACTGTCTGTCTTTTTGTCTTTCTGCATATCTGTCTTTTTACTAGATTGCAGATTCAATGGCTATCAGTACCCGAATCCCTAACTGCTTAGCCTGTGAAAACAGCTGTCCTTCTTCGCTCCCGGCCCGAGTGGCGTTTTAAATTGCGTAAAGGACGTCTGCGATTCACCGCCAAAAACTCCATACTGATGACAGAAATCTGTCCCGCATCTGGTCATGAGCGCTGATTGGTTCGATCAGTAATTATGCATAATTACGTCCGTAAATATGTGGGACAGTGAAAATTCTCACCAAAATAAATCTGGCATCTTGTAATTGTAGCTGTGATTTGTGTAAATTGAGGTTGACAAGCCTACACGACTTTGACGGTTTGTGACATCTGTATACATTTGTTGTTCTCTGTTGGGTTACTCGACCTTTTTGTTGCTTCACTCGTGTTTATGACGGGCACTTCATGCTGTGTTATAAGGAGAAATTTTAAGAAGAGTTGAGCTGTTAGACCGTGCCACTGTAAACTTTTAGAGGTCATAAGTCTTCATGATTTCCGCTGTTATCTACATGTTACTTCGTGGATTTTGACACCTCCGTAAACAGTGATTAGAACTGTTTGAGAGTACAGAACTGATATCATATTGCCCTCATACCTTTTTCTGTTTCTGTAGCTTTACTTCGAGAAAGCTATACACCAGCTTGTCTAGTGCAATTCTAATTTTTCTTTCAGGTATCTGATCGAGCTTATGTTTTTCAAGCTTGATGAAACGACATGATTCAAATGCAACTGTTAACGCGCAAGTCTGTTAAATGTGTCTTTGTTCGGCTTAGTCTAGACCATGGTTTCGATCAGCCATGTGGATCTCATCAGTTACTGGTATTTCTAAAATACTCTGTACGTCTGAAGTTGCTAGTGTAACTCATGCATTTGCTAGAGAATGTAAGACATTTGCGGCTTGGCGCAAACCTTTTCGTGACTGCAAATGATACTTTATTCAAATTATAAAGTCATCAGCATGGAATTTTCGGCGGTGAATCGCAGTCATGCGAAATGCGAAATGCCACTCAGGCCGGGAGCAAAGGACGGGTGTTTTCGCAGGCTACTAGCTGCTTGACTGACCCTATTTATTTTTACAGTACCTTGTGACAGTTGCTTGAGACACCAAACACATTGACTGGCTCTTTCAAATTAGAAGTTAGCAATACTAAGGCCGTGTCCATTGGTAATGATTTTAGGTCATCATACTTGTGTTTGTCACAATGTGTACTCCGACTACCAAGACCTAATGTACAATATTTAATATACAGTCAGTTTCAAAAAGTCAGTTATCATACTTGCTACATACATATTGCTGGTGCAAACTCGCAAAATGCGAGTGATTTTTATAAGCTGCAAGTGAGAAAAATTTCCACTAGCAAACATTTGCAAGTTAGAATCATCTATGTCTCCCAAACACTTGGAAAGAATTTGCTAGTGGTCTCACCAGTTTTCTACTAGAAAAAAATCTAACCAGCCAGACTTTGCAAGTGGACTGAAAAGTTAACTTCAAGCCCTGCTGGTGCATTTCCTGCTAAAGCGCACCCATTCACTGGCTAGTTCATGGTCACTATGACATCTAACAATGAAACTGTTCACCACCAAATGCCATGAGCAGGCAACATTACGATTGTTACCACAAAATGCTGACTGCTGTTGCAGGTGATCATATCGTGCAGATGAAGGTGGCCAAATGTGTTCGCTGTACTCTAAGAGCATCTATCAAAATTTGTGTTTGTTTTGTTTTGCTATATAACAAGTCACTTAATGACTGGTCCCTTGGGACTTGAATTTTGTTTCTCCCAAATCTCAATGTTTCCCTTGATTTCATGAGATTCCTAAGAAACAAAATTCACACTTCTCCTTGAGACCAGCCATTAAGGGTTAATGTACATGTAGCCCTGTATAGTGTAGAGCTGGAATCTCATCCAGCTGAATCTGTGGCTACCCCAAGACAAGAGCAGAAAAAAAGAGAGCAATAGGAGGGTATATTATGCGCAGATTTTTTTTTTTCAAAATTGTGGTTATACATGATCACGCATTCAAACATGCTTCTACGCAAGTTTTGTTTAAGTCAGTGTGCCTTCAGCTTTGTCAGGAAGATATCTGGGATCAAGATACAGTAATCCCTCAACATCAACATACACCAACACGGGTATAATTTCATTGTTCTGGGACATCAATATGGATGTCCTGAAATCATGCAAAATACTCTGTAGGGAATACAGTAAGGTTTATTCATGACTAACTGGAAAACTGTCAGTATAATTATAATTGGTATGCTATGATGTCATCTGTCTTCAGATAAAATGTTTGATGTAATATATCTTATCACATACGGGGCAAAATTACTGAATGCTGATTGGCTGAGGCAGAGGGCATTTTTTCTTAATTTTTGTAATTGCCCCGGGCAAAATTACTTGATGCTGATTGGCTGAGCACGCCTGCCTTGAGTTGGTTTCCTGCTTCAAACGGATTTTGAAAAGAAATTTCAGAAACGCATCGCTTCTGAGTTTGATCTAAACACGGTTATTTCATCTTAACGTGAAAGAGAATCAACATGCAACAAAGCGCAGTCTTTTGGTGGAAAAGCAGAAGGATTTTTCCGACTAAAAATGCATTGATTCGCAGCCTGAAAAACGTTTGAGTGGAGACGGCTGGTGTTGCACGAAATATAGAATTACAGAACTTCATGGCCGCCAAACTGAAAGTTAATTTCTTCGTTTTGCTTCGGGTCGCCTTATTAGTATTACAGCTCACTTTATCGGCGTAAAAACAGCGTAAATTTTGTTGGTACGTGAAGTTTTCACAGTGGAAAGGGCAGTTTTGGATTCAAGAAGTTATAAGAGCTCGTTTGGACACTTGTCTACGTCTATCATCGATCGAAGAACAAGTACTTTCACGGCGTTGCAAGCTTCGCAAAACAGGTGAATAAAATTAGATTGCTTATAGTTTTGTTTGTAAAGAAATGGCTTTGAGTGAATTGAACCAAGTTGCTGTGTTTTGCTTACTATTATAGTAGGCTTTCCCTACTGCTAGCCTGTTAAATAATGACAACCGGCAAACCTGTTTACGCGACGGCAAGACCTTGAACCTTTGTACAAAATTTTGCCCTTTTATGTGATAAACAAGTAATCGCAAGTGCTCTCGGGCAATTAAAGATTAATTTCACTTGTATTTTCAAAGTTTTCCAAATTGCCCTCGTCGCTTCGCGACTCGGGCAATTTTGTGAAAACTTTGAAAATACTCGTGAAATTAATCCTTAATTGCCCTCGGCCCCATGCGATTACATATACAAACACAACAGACAGTGTTTCATTGGGATATCCAAACATCGAGAAGAGAGTTGGAAATACCTCGTGCAACGGCGTATTTTTAACGTAATTTGAGGTGTTTGGATAGCCGATGAGACACTGTATCGAGTGTTTGATATATCTTCTCAATCGAAACAAAAACTAAGGAGTAGACCGAGAAGTAAATTCATCAAAATCTATGCTAATTAAGACCAGGTATCCAAACCTCCTTCGGGGTTGTGATTTTCTTTGTTTTAACTTGATGAATTATTGATGAGTTTAATTTGAGAATTCTCAATCATTGGCAAGTCAACAAAGTTTAAACATTTTTAATCAAACTTACAATATATATTTTCAAGAGGTCACATAACAACAGTCTGGAGTTCAAGTTTTAATCTGTAAATTTCCATCAGCCTTCGATTAATTCGAGCTGCCCATGCCTCATTTTAATCACATGACTCGCTGAAAAATAATTACATGTTATTATTCTGATCTAAGTTAAAACCAAGGCAAAGAAGGAAAATATCCTGGGTTCGTTTTAAGACACCTGAATAAATAGCAAACACTAATTCCCGTGAGAGTAATCTTATCGCAAAGGAATAAGCTTCCAACCAACATCGGATGACTGCAATCGACTTGCCAGAATTCTGAGAAAGTGACCACTCGCAGCAACTCGCAAGATATATGTTATTTCATGTATCTCTGAACTATATACCGAGTATTAAGACTTTTAACCACACATTTAGAGCCCACTCACCTAATCTCTGAGTAGACAGCACTGCCAAGATAAAAAACATCAGTGAAAACGCCATGAATACTCTTCCGTCCTCTGCACGGAGTTCCATGAAACGATCACGGCCGTGAGAAACTGGAACTAGCTAAACTGGAATCTGGAAACGGTTCCATTTCATTAATTTCATTTCCTGCTTTTCTGAACAACTTCGTTTTGGAAAAATTCTCATAATTTTTTGACATTTTAGGGAGGGAAATTATTAGAATTTTACCAAAGCGCAAGTGGATTATGAGTGAGAAATCTAGAAATTTCAAACCAGACGTCATACGATGGCAATTTTCTCGCATGTGAAATTGCCGCTGAAATTTCGCGCAAATTTGTCACCCCTGATATTATATAAGGCGGTTTATAACACCTATATGTACCATTTTCTCGAAGCTAGAAACGTTCATTATAATTATCATTACTGTTGTCAAACAAGGGTCAGGGGCACCCAACGACAATTTTCGGAAATATATCTGTTCGGAAGACGATTTGAGATCTAGAATTTTCGGAACATTTTTTGTAAAATTTCTTGCTTGCCTGCTTCTCCTAAGATTTTCGAACATCTAAAATATGGTATAATTGCCTATTTTTAACGGATTTCTACCCTAAAAAGATCACCTATAGTTTTCGGGAGCATTTTTTCTGGCTGAAATTTTCGAAAAGGTAAGTTTTGATCCCAATAATTTTCGGATCACTAGACTTTCAGCTAGGAAATCCGAACAGATGACAAATTTTTAGGGGATAAAAATATGCCTATATCTACCGTTTAAATACCAAAATACTTTCAACAATGCTATGTTTTAGTGGTTTTGAACTATATTCTCGTTGGGTGCCCCTGAAGGGTATGGGGAGAAATATCACAAGGCCACTCGAGAGATTGAACGGACCCTTGTGTTTTATGTCAATATTTGCCTGGTTTGACATCTCACATGGCACGCCTTGTATAGGTCACAGAGGTGATATTACATCTTGCGCGTGAAGAAGAGTCCGCGTCTGTTATTTCAGGTGGAGTACAACTGATCGATCCAAGCATGGTCTTCAGATACGTTCATATCGCTGCCTTTGTTTTGCTGGGATCAGTGAGTAAGTGATCGTCACATGATTGAAATCTAAGAAATTTTAGCGAAGTTGTTGCACTATTGATTCCTTGCTAGCCAGCTCCAGCTGCTGCAAACCAGAAGAACAAAACTTCGTGGATATCATTGCTTGTCAACATCTGTTGAAAGGACCACGATAATCCCACACTTAAGAAGCTTGACTAATGCCACTGCTGCCCTTGCTTTAACACAGAGATTTTCCAAAATAGCCTAGAAGACCCATGCCAATCGTTCAATCGCAAACACATAGATGACATGAACATGAAGAAGTGGAAAGTTTCCGTTTGCAGTAGTATAACCCCGCGAGACCACCGGGTCGTGTAATAAAATGATCATGTTAAGTTGATACCATCACTTTAAATTGGCGTCGCTGACTGATATGTAGACAAGAATTTCTTCAGTATGAACTGAGTTACTTTGGAGATTCAAAAATGATTTTATTATACCAAAAAAAACATGTCATAAAATGGCAAACAAACTGATGTGACTACTGATGTGAATGGCACGCATTTCAACATGTCAATCAAGAATCACAAGAGATAATTGCTCTATTACGTACGATTGCCACGCAATCTATCCTGGGGAGCAAAGATTGCATGGCGTGGCCAATGTGAGCGTGACTGAGAAGTAGTTTAGACACTTGGGGCGCTTACCATTTGTCAGAATAAACCACTTGGAATGACGGTTGAATACTGATGGTAAGGTTGTTTTTGTCTGCAAAATCACCAAGACTAGACTAGCAACCCAAAAGCGGAAGTGATGTCCAATTTGCGGCCGGATTCTTGCTGCAAATTACTGTTCCATTTGACCTTCAACCGAAATTTTCGGATTATTTGGCTAAATCATAAGCACCCCTAATTTCCGAACGAGTTCTCCGGGAAATTACACTCTAAATTTCCGGGTTTTTGGCTAAATGGTAAGCACCTTTTTCCCCCAATAACTGATTTTTAAACATTGTAAGTAAAGTTTGGGGTGGAGTGGGGGTGCGGGGGGAGGTAGAGGGAGGGGAGAGGGAGGGGAAGGGGAGGGGAGAAGGGTACAGCTTGCTTGCTTGGTGTACCGAAATTTCCACCTATGAGTGTAGATTACGCCAAGTCGACAGGGCTGCACTTATCGTATTTTTCTTCATCATATAACTTTGCACAGAGAAGCTATCACGATAGACATGCATTGACTACAAACATTTAAAAAGAGCTTGTGAAACCGCCTTTAGGTGTAAAATTCGAGGAGAAATTGATTTTCAAAAGCCGCAAAATTTCTGGAGGCCAAAAGCGCTAATGGACTGTTCACAACCTCTCTATTTTACAACGCGCGTTAAGGAAAAACCGAGCGCAAAGCACGAGGGCATGGGGGCTGGAAACCGAGTGAAGCGAGCCAAACGAAGAATAATTATCTTGGTCCCCTGATAACCTGGCTTCACTACTGCCTCTGAGTGTTTACTTTTATAATTTTATTTATCACAGGGTTTGTCCAAAGCAACTCTTGTCCCGTGATAGAAAAGCAATCTCCTAATAAGCTCAAAATGGATACAGCATTTTTAAACATATCCACCGATCTTAGTCAGCCTATAGAAATATCAGGCATTTCTTCAGACTGTTATAAGGTAGGTGAAAATGTCTCACATGCGGTCTACATATCAAATACGATTTGACTATATAACACTGACTAGTTCTCACTTTCAATTAAGCTGAAAGGGCTGGTGTACATGCGAGTTTTTTTTCAGTGACGGTACATGTGCTTAAAATGAGGGCATGGGCAGCTCGAATTAATCGAAAGGCTGACATGGAAATTTACAGAATTTAAAACTGAACTCCAGACTGGTTGTTAGGTGACCTCGTGAAAAAATATATATTGTAAGTTTGATTAAAAATGTTTAAACCTTTGTTGCCTTGCCAATGATTGAGGAATTCCCCCTCAAATTAAAACTCATCAATAATTCATCAAGTTAAAACAAAGAAAATCACAACCCGAAGGAGGTTTGGATACCTGGTCTTAATTAGCATAGATTTTGATGAATTTACTTCTCGGTCTTACTCCTTAGTTTTTGTTTCGATTGAGAAGATATATCAAACACTCGATCCAGTGTCTCATCGGCTATCCAAACACCTCAAAATTAACCGTTAAAAATAGCGCCGTGGCACGAGGTTATTTCACAACTCTCTTCTCGATGTTTGGACTATTCCCAATGTGAGACACTGTCTGTTGTGTGTTGTGGTATATGTAATCGCATGGGGCCGAGGGCAATTAAGGATTAATTTCACCAGTATTTTCAAAGTTTTCACAAAATTGCCCGAGTCGCGAAGCGACGAGGGCAATTTGGAAAACTTTGAAAATACAAGTGAAATTAATCTTTAATTGCCCGAGAGCACTTGCGATTACTTGTTTATCACATAAAGGGCAAAATTTTGTACAAAGGTTCAAGGTCTTGCCGTCGCGTAAACAGGTTTGCCGGTTGTCATTATTTAACAGGCTAGCAGTAGGGAAAGCCTACTATAATAGTAAGCAAAACACAGCAACTTGGTTTAATTCACTCAAAGCCATTTCTTCACAAACAAAACTATAAGCAATCTAATTTTATTCACCTGTTTTGCGAAGCTTGCAACGCCGTGAAAGTACTTGTTCTTCGATCGATGATAGACGTAAACAAGTGTCCAAACGAGCTCTAATAACTTCTTGAATCCAAAACTGCCCTTTCCACTGTGAAAACTTCACGTACCAACAAAATTTACGCTGTTTTTACGCCGATAAAGTGAGCTGTAATACTAATAAGGCGACCCGAAGCAAAACGAAGAAATTAACTTTCAGTTTGGCGGCCATGAAGTTCTGTAATTCTATATTTCGTGCAACACCAGCTGTCTCCACTCAAACGTTTTTCAGGCTGCGAATCAATGCATTTTTAGTCGGAAAAATCCTTCTGCTTTTCCACCAAAAGACTGCGCTTTGTTGCATGTTGATTCTCTTTCACGTTAAGATGAAATAACCGTGTTTAGATCAAACTCAGAAGCGATGCGTTTCTGAAATTTCTTTTCAAAATCCGTTTGAAGCGGGAAACCAACTCAATGCAGGCGTGCTCAGCCAATCAGCATCAAGTAATTTTGCCCGGGGCAATTACAAAAATTAAGAAAAAATGCCCTCTGCCTCAGCCAATCAGCATTCAGTAATTTTGCCCCGTATGTGATAA
>JAHPZR010027197.1:10000-20000 GCA_019787425.1 Platygyra sinensis
AAAGACCGTAAAATTGGATTTTTTAAGAGCGAGCGTGTAGAGGAACTAATGGATGAGAATTTCGATGGTAGGTATAAAAATGTCAATTCGTTGTCTTTGCTCTCTAGACCCTCCAAGCTATACTATCTTGTGTAAAAGACGTTGTTAGACATAAACATATTATTTGATTTTCAGATTCAGTTATGCCACCCGAGATTCGTGCTCGAGGCCCAAGAGCCGAGCTTGCTTTTCAAAGAGCAATGCGGAATGGCAGGGTGCAAGTGTACCGCGGTCGCATTATGCTTCTTGGGCAGGACCGTGCAGGGAAGACAAGCCTGAAGAAATCTCTTCTTGGCATTCCTTTCAACCCTGAAGAAGAGAGTACAGTGGGGGTCGAAGTTGACCCGTCCAAGTTTGAAGTTGATGTTGACAAAGTTCAGAACTGGCAGCGCACAGAACAAAAGAAACTTGATGTGTCTGAGTTTGCTGACGACATAGCAAGGATAATAGCGAAAGACTTAACAGAAACAGAAATAGACCAGAGGAACAACGATGACGTGAAGGTTGCCTTAGTGCAGGTGATTATCAGGGTCATTTTTCAGATTCAGTTCTTTTACTTTCACCGATGGAAGCATGCAGGGGGGGCAGGGGGAAGGGGGAAGGGATTCTTCCCCACTGTAATGGTATTGAAGTCACGACAACATGGGATGATGCCATGACTTGGGAATTACGTCACAATTTTCGTACAGTCATCTTCTTGGATTTTTCGATTTTTTTCAAACAATGCAACTTCAGAAACTCTCGTGATTCAAGAGAACGTGGGAGCTTGGAAATCTGGCAAATCGATCTTACATAAATGTGTTTACCATGGCCCCATGACCTCTGTAAATACTAAAACTTTTCCACTGAGGTAAACTTTAAGGAAAGGCACAAAGTATGGTCGATGCATGTACTTAAATATGTTGGTGGTGAGATCTGCTCGCTGTTTTGTCTCTCCACCTGCTTCTGCCTGCTTTACCCCTGCTTTCATCTTTATGGGACAAAAATAAATTCTCATATATTTACAGCACCAGCATCAATAGTGCCTAAATATAGTTACAAGGGCCTCTAGTTTTGGTAGTACAACATGACAGATTCTGTACTTGTGTCAATTATTTGCACTGCAGCTTATATTTTCACTTTGTTTTTGTTATTTTACAGGAGATCAGGGATGAGGTTGATGCTGACACTCCAGAGAAATCAAATGCTTTACTGACTGCAGCTTCCTCTAGACAAGAAACCACTGAGGAGAACCAGTCATCAGATGAAGGCGTCAGTGATAGTGCTCTTGAGATGAAAAAAACAGAAGATCTAAATGTATCTATTAAATTAAATATTGATACCGCTGCAGGTTTACCTGATAATGTCACAGATCTAGTTGTACAATACTTGCAGCATTTGAAACTAGATGAAGACATTAAAGCAAAGGAAGCCATATTAACTTGTGGGATTTTGCCGGTCAGCATGTTTATTACGCTTCTCATTCTGTTTTCCTTTCTCCACGAGCAGTCTACGCCTTGGTGTATAACCTTAGCAAAGATCTCAATGCTACAGCAGAACCTTGTGCTAGACAGGGTGTTCATGATATTGTCCTGGAAAATCCAAACAGTGAGACAAATTTAGAGAGTTTGATGGCGTGGTTGGCTTCTGTGCACAGCGTTCAGCCAACAACAGATGGTACTAGCAGTAGTCAGGACAGGAAACTGACTTACCTTCGTCCTCCAGTGTTTATTGTGGGTACAAATGCTGATCAACCTTTCGAAGATGCCAAGAGAATGGAAAAGCTTATTGAAAAGAGTATTTCGAGAAAGGAGTTTGAAAAACATGTGATAAGGCCATTTTTTGCTGTTGACAACACAAGATCATTGAGTGATGATGGGGTTCAAGCGTTGCAGAAGAGGATCATGGAAGTGTTGAAACAGGAGCCGTACATGGGGGAAGAGGTACCGATAAGGTATGGTGCTCACCATTCGTGGTATTGGGTAATCCGTGGACCTTTTTTGAAGGAGAAAAAGGTTCACAGATCATTGCAATCATAATGAGTCGATAATCGCCGAGGTAGAACTCAGTTTCTTCCTTGAGGAAGAAGTGATTGTTGCGATCACTTGAAAACAACTCTCCAGAGATCATAGCGATCGTTTTGATCAAGCATTTACCAGAATGAAGTGCGTAGTTGTTCGATCCAGGTCTTTTCAAACATGTTTTTATACTGGTGGTGCTTTCGTGAAAATCAATTTGTCCCTTTTTCTCTTTGCAACCTAGAACAAGAATATGGGATTGGAGAGATGCCAAGACATTATATGTTTGGGCAATATGCTCTACCACTGCCAGTAGGTAACCAGACCCCTAGGCCACCACGCCACAAACCAGTTGTAGCTTGATAGTTTATCACTTGAATAGACGGTTAGATGAAATCTGTTGGGTACCAATCTTAGCAACATCTTAAAAGTATGATGACTCAAAGCTAAATACAGAATTATAATAATTGACATCCTTGTGAGATTGTAACAAGACTTATTTTTGCCATTGCAATGAAAATCAATGGGCATTATCGCATCCGTAGTTTATCTTCTTTAAGGTGTACACCATAAATACCTTCCACAAGTTAGCAAAATGAGTTTCTCGTAGAAACGGGGCAGCAGCAAACCTGTACGTGTTTCTCCGTAGGTGGTTTACCTTCGAGAAAGTCGTTGAAGCTTTAGTAGCGAAGGAAACCTATCACATGAACCTTGATAACCTCCTGACTGTCGCGAGACAAGTTTGCGATATAGACGACAATGAAGAATTGACGGCGATGTTGAATTTTTATCACGACCTCGGAGTGATAGTAAAGCATGGCCATACTGTTGTACTGCAGGCCCAGTGGTTGATTGACCTTTTTAAGCAACTCATAACCGTACGCCCTTTTGACGAAGTGGTAAGAAGAGGACAATCATGACTATTCATTTGTTTTAATTTCATGTCCTCTTTTGTTAGTGATTAGACGTAAGAAGGGAAGAGGGAATCTGTAGGCGAGGCTGCACTCGAAATCACAAGATTTTGAGGCTAGACTTCTTCTCGGCTATTTGAATACACTATCAATTTCCAAAGGAAGGCATTTTCCTTCCCCTCCTTTGCCCTCCTTCCGCCCCTGCTTGATCATTATCTCAATGACAGCAGCATCAGTCTCATATTTTGCAGAAACACTTAATAAGTAACTTTTTATTTTATTTAGGATCCTCTGTTCTCGGACTGCTGGCAGGAACTCGAGGAAAATGGTATTCTCAGGATGACTCTGGTCGATCATGTTTTTGCTGATTTCATCCAGAAAGGCCTTTCTAAGGAGGACATTTTGGATATGATGGAGCTCTATGGATTAATCGCTGAATTTTCGTTTGCACCATCAGCTGGCGAAGAGGAACAAAGATATTTTGTACCAGCCCAACTTAGATCGTCACCTTCAGGTCTGTGTGAGATTAAGCCTTCTAAAAGTGATCCTTGCCCGCTGTATCTTTGCTTCTTGAATGGTTTTGTCCCTCACGGGCTGTTTCCACAACTTTTGTCAAGGTGTGTACGCTGGTGTTCTCAACGCGGTCCCAGACAAACACCTAATCTGTACCACAATGGGGCAAGGCTTTTTGTAGGAAAGCAGACCATTTACGATCTGATTCTTATCTGCAAAAAGAGATTCATCAAGATCAACTTGAAGCGAAGAAGTGCTTCTTCAACCGTTCTGTCCACTGCTGCAGCGAGTATGGGGTGCGAAGTTCGAATCTTTCTTGAAGACACCTTGCGGAGCTTGTCACTCGAGTTTTCGTGGCTGCGTAATCTCCGTTATGAACTATGCGTAGTGTGCGCCAAGTGCTTTAAACTAAGTGAAAAATGCGTCAAACACAGATCAGTTTCTTGCGGTCACGAGGACTGTCTACATCTTCTCCGAGTAAATCCTGAAGAGCATCTGATTTGCCCAAGGAGCTTCTGTGATGAAGCAATTGAGGTTCCTGGATTGGAGAAATGGTTCAGATTTTATACAACAGAGGTACAGATCCTTTTAAAGTTCTTAAATTACACTTGTAAAAGATCTGTAAGTACAACAAAATTTTGGCTTTCTTGTGTTTTACTAGGAATGGGGTCCTTATTTTCTAGTCTGCGAAAACAGCCGTCTTTCTTCGCTCCCGGCCCGAGTGGCGTTTCACGTGAAGGACGTCTGCGATTCACCGCCGAAAATTCCATACTGATGACGAAAATCTGTCCCCCATCTGGTCATGAGCGCTGATTGGTTCGATCGGTAATTATGCATATAAGTCCGTAAATATGCGGGACAGTCAAGCCTACATGACTTCGATGGTTTGTGACATCTGTACATTTGCCGTTCGCTGTTCGGTTACTCGACCTTTTTGTCGCGTCACTCGTGTTTATGAAGGGCATTTCATGCTGTGTTATAAGGAGGAATTTTAAGAAGGGTTGAGCCGTTAGACCGTGCCATGGCAAATTTTCAGAGGTCATAAGTCTAACTGATTTCAGCTGCTATCTGCGTGTTACTTCGTGGATTTTGACAACTCCGTAAACAGTGATTAGACTGTTTGAGACCCGGTTTGAGAGTACACAACTGATATCATATTTGCCCTCGTACCTTTTTCTTCAGAGATGCTGTAGCTTTACTTCGAGAAAGCTATACACCAGCTTGTCTAGTGAAATTCTAATTTTTCTTTCAGCTATCTGATCGAGCTCATGTTTTTCAAGCTTGATGTAACGACACGGTTCAAATGCAACTGTTGACGCGCAAGTCTGTTGAATGTGCCTTTGTTCAGCTTAGTCAAGACCATGGTTTCGATCCTCCATGTGGATCTCTAAAATACTCTGTACGTCTGAAGTTGCATTCGTACATTTGTGAGAATGTAAGACATTTGCGGCTTGGCACAAACCTTTCGTGACTGCAAATGATAATTTATTCAAAATTATAAAGTTCACACTTACGTCATCAGTATGGAATTTTCGGCGGTGAATCGTAGACATCCTTCACGCGGAACGCCACTCGGGCCGGGAGCGAGGAAGGACGGCTGTTATCGCAGGCTACTTATTTCCAAATGAATTCTTGATATTTCTTGGTAATTCACTACTTGCACAATACCATAATGCACCTCTTTAACCCCCCAAAATTTTGCATACTCATTGTTTGCAATTTCTCCTGGGACATGAACATGTCCCAAGAGTAATCTAAAACAATGCCTATGCAAATTTTTGGGGAGTAAAAGAGGTGTATTATGGGATTTGTGCATGTAGAGAATTGGTTTCATGAAACAGTACGCTATATGACATTCGAGGAAAATCATTCCTTTTGTCCTTAACGATCAACAGTTGTCTTGTACATATCTGTCTTACATGTATTAAGTTGTTTAGCCCAAGTTTAATTTTCACTTGTATTTCGCTTTGCTTCAACTTAGACGGAAGAACAGAAACTGACCTCTTTGGTTCCCGAAGGTAAACATAGATTGTTGCCATAAAAGTATTATGTTTCACTATTTCAACATAATAAACCTATGGTTCTTCTTGGTAGCAATTGCTTCTGTTGCAACTTCCATAGCTGCCAATCAACTGTCATCGTCTAAAACTGGTACACCGTCACCTGATGATCTTCTCCTTGTTGCCTATGAGCTGGGTGCCTCGTGGAAGATGCTTGGTAAGAACCCTAGCGATTCCTGAACCTGAGCTGGAGCATATTGAAGCAGACAACCCTCTGGACCTGTTTGAGAGATGTTATAGTGTGTTGAAACGGTGGACAGAAGTATTTGGGTCGGCGGCGACTTACGAGTGCTTGGCGCGTGCATTACAACATCCCATTGTTGGACGAGGGAAACTCGCTGTAAAGTACTGCGGTGTTATTCCTGGATATCAAGGTAAATAGTAAATGTTGCACATTTCAAGTGGGTCTCAAAATTTCAGATCAGAAAACTTTCATAAGTGAGGTATATTGAGTAACTTGGTGTATGAGATGAACAAAGTTGGCTTAAGATTGAGGGAGACCTCATAAGAATAGCAATTTACTCAAGAGGTGATGATTTAATAAAAACGAACAAGGATTGTTTTGATTTAGATCTCTCAAAAATGGCAAACTAGCAAGCAAGTTACTCTTAAATTTTCAAAATGCTCCATCCATTGCATTCCTCCTACAATAAATTTACTGCTAATTTAAAATGCCTTTGCACTAATCTGATTTCCACTTGTAGACGCTGCACCCATTTCCAGTCAGGCGGTTGATGTGTCGACCTCGAGCTGCACAGTTTTCCTGTCCTACCAGTGGGATTTACAAGATACAGTCAAAAGACTGAAGAGTAGGATTGAAGAAAGTGGAATTCAATGTTGGATGGACATCGGGCAGATGGGTAGCAGTGATGCTCTGCTTTCAAAAATAGATGCCGGTGTCAGGGGATGTAAGGTAGCATTATTGCTTTTTTAAAGCTGTTTAGCTTTTGTTTTCAAAAGAGTAGATGCGTTACAATCAAGTTGCCAATTACAGATTTAGCGGTCGACTGGATCTTGAAGCTGACTATGCAAATTCGTCGTCCATTACAAAAATAAAGCAATACAGTAAAAACCCGTAAAACCTGGTTTAAGAACCTTTTAGGCTAAAATTTTCAGTTTAAGCCCCCTCCACATAAGAACCTATTTAGGCTAACATTTTAAGTTAGGTTCTTATCGTTGGGGTTGCTGTAAAATTGTATAGGTAGAAACTGCTGAATTAAGATCATGAACTATTTAAAAGTAACTTGACATAACTTTTTTCTTTCAAGCTCAAGTACCATGACTTGTTGTATGTCTATTGTGTTTGCCATTCAAATAATTCCCCAAGTATTTTCAGGTATTGTACTCTACTACAGTATCAAAGAAAGCTTTCTGACCATCTCCAACTGCTCTGTGGTACAAATAAATGATTTATACTGTATTATGAGATAATATTTATAATATATATAGCATATTCAGATGAAATTCATATGAAAATATAAGAACCCATTTTAAGAACCTTGGTAGCCTAAATTTGCTTTAAGTACCATTTATATAAGAACCTATTTAGGCTAAATTGCAAAATCCAGGTTCTTATACGCGGGTTTTTACTGTATGGTAAATGCATGTCACAAAAAGGTAGTTATAATTAAGGGCTATATTTTATCTTATGTAATAAAGAAGACAGAATATCTTGAAATTTTGGAGTTTTGCTTCATCGGGGAAAGTAGAAACAACTTGAGATGGCATAAATCTATTTTGAACGGAAAAGATAGTTTCCTGAGGTACAAGGCTGCATGATGACCAAATGAATAATTTGTAATTCTAGTGCTTTTCTTTTTCATCTTTCATGCGGCATGATCATAAGTTTTTGCCTTGCACTGGGCTTCTTAGGGGTAGTCAGCAAACAGGTTCCCAGCGAGGGCAGGGAAAAAAATCGGGCGACCTGCGAAATGAGCCTTTTGGCGCGAAATAAAGAATTCTGCGGCTAGTCCTGCTCACCCTAGACCACACTCGGTTAGCTCGCACTAAGCCCGACCGGGAGCTTAACCGGGAGCCTGGTTGCAGGCTAATTAATGATTGCTCGTAGAAAGCGAATGCTTTTGATCGTCAAGGTTATTTCTTGCCGTTCATTGATCACGATTATATTTCCCGTCCCAACATGATGGCAAGGTGATTGCACGAGACATATAATTCACCCGCATTTTAGTTGGATATTTCTGGTCTGGTAAAAACGATGCTTTTTTTCTTCATTTTGTCCTTCCATTAGGTCGTTGTTTGTTGTGTAACAGCAAAATACTGCCAATCAGACGCTTGTCAGAAGGAAGCCACCTTGGCTGATAGCTTGAAGAAGCCTGTCATTCCTCTGTTGTTTGAGGACATTCCCTGGCCTCCAGAAGGTCAGCTCTCTTTGGTCTTTACCAAGCTTCTGTACATCAAAGTAACCGAAAAATGTAGCACCATTCCTGATGAAAAGTTCCAACAACTTATGTGGAAAGTGAAAGAGTTTGTGAATTCGTAAGAATCGCAGTCAGGGTTTTGGAATTGCTACACAGTGTTCATTCCTTAATTCATAGTCTCGCGTTCAGTTGGGGTGCAACGCGAAAAATGGCGAGCAAAAAAGCTAAGGGCGAACTGCGGCGAGAGAAAGCGAAAGAACGCCTGTGAACAAACTTAACAAAAGGTCCTTCCGCCCAATTATAGACCACCCACAGGGACGCGTAACATGACTGACGACTTGTGGATTTCAGTTGTCGGCAGATGTGTCAAGAAATAATTCTCGAGAATTGTAGAAAGAAAATCGCTGAAATAGTGAAAACGACACACTAACCCTTCTAGATCGCCGACCAGAGATGGCTAAAGTGTACTCAGGCGATCAAAAGGGATTGACCGGAAAACCACGGCTTTTTTGTCGAAGTAAAACTACCTTGACGAAGTGCAAGTATGTGAAATATTATGTACATTTAGCGGAGCCTAAAAGCGGAGCTTCAGGGTTGGGTTGTTCAAAGCTGATTAGCTAAACCCAAGATAGGCGAGAATTTTGATTTGAGTTTGGTAACTTTGCGGTGAGGTTTTCTGTTTATATGATGGAGTCCACACTGAGAGCCAAGAATTATAACCGTGGAGAGCTGTTTCGACCTTGTCGGGTCTCATCAGGACAGTGTAGCAAGTAATGAAGTAATCGTTTGATCGACCGATTATGCACTAAAATAATGCAGATGGTGATGACCTCTGACAAAGCTCAAATCCAAAGGACAGCAGGAAAGTACAGAATATCATGTCGTTATCGCTACAAGGGGACTGCGGACAGACAAACACTGTCCCGCAGAAAAGTCATGGCCAATCCAATCCGTCAGTAACAGCCAAGAGTTGACAAAACCTTTTAAAATTGATCAATCAGAGGATAACAGATCCTGGTATACCAGAACGATCTTTTGTTAAGTTTGTCAGAGGTGTTCTTTCGCTTTCTTTTGCCGTGCTTCTCCTTAATTTGTTTTTCGCTCGTCCATTTTTGTGCAGCACCACAACTAACTGAACGCCTTGAAAAGGCTAATTAATAATCTGAAACTACAGAAATCTTTAGCTGCTGTCTTTATGATAGCCTATAATGGTTCTTCACAAATCCACCTTGTTCATAATGCATGTCGTACTGTATCGTTGAGTGAAAACTCAGCCGACGGCTTCAGTTTACCATGCTGTCAGTTATTTTAGCGACTTTCTCACGAGACATTTTTTTAGGAAACGGATTCAAAACGTTATGTCCATTTTGTTTTTTTGTTTTTTTTGTGTGTGTGTGCGTTTTTTCCCCTTGTTGGTTTGTGGGCTCCACTGAATTGCCGTCGTAATTATGATTGACGGCAGGGTAAAACGCAATCGTCAGCTGCATTATGAACTTCAAAGTCTCTCTGCATTTGCGATACGTAAAGTATTTTTCCTTTTCTATCTTTGCAATTGTGCATTGCCAACCCAATTTTCCATGTTCCAATAATGAAAGTGAAGGTTTTAAATTTCTTTATGTTTTTCAGTTCTTTGTAATTTATATATATAGAGCATAGTATGTGACTGCGCGTGGATATGAATTTTATCTTCGAGTGTTCAACTCGAGAAGATAAAATTTCTATCCACAAGCGGGAATGTAATATTTTGTTTATTACATAAACATACTAATGACGACGTTTATGACGATTTTCCGAAGATTTTCGACCACTTCCGAAGATTTCCGAAGATTTTCCAAAATTGTTCTGAAGGTAAGGCGAACGTTTCCGAACATTTTTCGGACATTTTGCGAAGATTACCGAAGATTTCCGAGGAGCATCGATGATGTTTCGATCATACAGCAACATATTTAGGTACTTTTTAAGGGATTATGTAACCATAGCAATGGTGATCATTTTCGTAACTATGGCAACACCAATATGCTCACATGTAAAAGGTAAAAATAGTATCTTCACTGTTTGCGATAAAGCTATGATTCTTAAGTAAATAATGGTAATAGGACTGA
>JAHPZR010027197.1:35000-50000 GCA_019787425.1 Platygyra sinensis
ATAAACCATAGCTGATTGACCAATCAGAGCGCGCGCATTGATTTTGTTATTGTATAAAGTTCAATATTCAATGTCGAAATTCCTTCTAAAATGCGTTACCTTCTGTTCATGTTTATTTCCTCTCCTCAGTTGCCAGAATCGCAGACGATCGGGACATGTTCCTTGCCCGAATCGCAGAATTATGCTTGGAAATTACAGTCTTTGTCAGACTGATCGCAGAATGTTTGGAAATAAAAATAGTTTCAGCTGTCAATCAAATTTGCCGTTTTGCGTCGACGATGAAAAAGAAATTCACCCAAAAACTTACCGTGGCCTGCCACAGGCATCCCACGGAATAACGGAGTGATAGACGACGAGGAATTTTGCTTGTTATAATGCGCATGCTTCGTATGGGAAACCAACTTCCGGTCGGCCGTCGTCCTCTCTCCCGTCCTGGATCTTAAGGTCCCTTATAGTGTCGACTGTCCGGGGGAATTATGTTGAAGATGGACGACAGAAGTGCAGAGATTGACCCGTCTTCAAACGTTAGTGATGGGGAAAGTGACACAGCAGGTCGGTATTTGGGTTATTTCAAGTTGCATGCCCCGAGCTGACCTGCCATTTTGAAGCAATTAGTATACATTCGGACACACGCCTACGTAGCGCCAGGAGCTGAATAACTCGTTTGGCTGATGACTTATGTCACAAAAGTACAGAAAAGGAATACACTCAGTACCTCTGTGAATTATACACCTCACAATTGAGTGGTTTCTTCTACATGTACCCCGTGAGCAGTTCATGCGAAGTGTTGTTGTGTCGATCGCGCTTATTAAGCGCCACAGCTTAAACTTTCCTTTAGGAAAATCGAAACTGGTTGCGTAGTATGCATGTCTAGCCAGAATATCGAAGCTCGAGGAACCCCATGCAAGTGAAAGTGTAGAAAAATTGACGTCGAACAGTGTAAATAAGGAGCTTTTGAATGCGGACGTCACGTCAGTCCTCGTAACGCTGTCGGCCTAAATGCTATGATCTGTAAACTTTCACAGTAATAATATCTTAAATTTTTTTTATAGAGACATCTATAAAACGATTTCCTGATCAAATGTGTTACTTGAACAATCAATTGTCTGGAACTGATTTTCCGCCAAATTTCAATCGGTTTCTTTTATAAGCTTACTTTGATTCAGCGACAAATTGCACAGTCAACAAGCAATTCTATTCACCACCATTATGGAGCAGGCGAGACATTCTTTGTGTTGATTGTTATTTTAAATTGAAATCCTTTTCAGATATTGTTAGAAGTAAAGAAGGAAAAAGTAAAAGGAATCTTATTGGTTTCTGGTAAGAGCATTTTAGAATTATTAATTCTTGAAAGTTGTACATTTAACTTGTAAATGCACTAATTCGATGTGCTTTACACGTACAGCACTTATAAGAATTTATTATTATGTTAATTATTAATTGTGGCATTGTCTTTCTTTGCCCTATTGATCAAGCTGGATTTTAAAATTTTGAAGATGAAGAAAACTTAAGAGCCTCAAGGAGGGGGGCGTAGCCAGTGAGTGTACCTTTCGTCCATTCGATTTTCATCCCATAATGAAAATTAAAATTTAAAATCAATTTCTGAGCACCCTGATTGATTCCATTTAACGCAAAATGTAAAAAAGAAAAATCAAAATTGAAATAAACATTATTTTTTGAACTTTTGATGTACGAATAATCACAGTCAAGGGGCTATTTTTTATTTTTGACCATTTTCTTTTGAAACACAAAAAAGAAAAAATGGTGCTTTCCTTTTTCGATTTTCTTACTTCACATCTAAACCAAACCTGGAAATTGCGCCTATAACCTAAAAATCTATTAGTGTAACAATGAAAATTTCTCGTACTCTAAATCTTTTTTGCACTGAATGAAAATAAAACACACCGCTCTTGTTTGAATATTTGAGGATCAAAATGTTCATTCAGTTTAATTTTGTCTTCAATGAAAATCAAAAATTGAAAAACGGACAAAAAGCACCCCGCAGGGGTAGGCACACTACCACCATGTTCGGCTCAGTTACTAAGTAAACAAAGATGGCGGATGTCGATAGTCGTAAAGTTTCCTCTTAGGAAAAGCACTTTGCTACAGTTTCAAACCCTTGCCGGATGCACTATATCTTCATGATCAGACTGCAGGAATATTTCTTGGCAGTGACCGAATTGGTGCTAACTTGCCCTTCTTCCGGTGCTTCAAACGATAATGTCGATAAGCTATACGGCCAGGCCTATCGTTTATTCATTTTTTGCTTTGAAGAAAATTGTGTAATTTAGCTCGTCTCCCCTAAATAATACTTTTATATTGCTGCTGCTGTATTAAAACATAACTATAAATCCCTTTACCCCATAGTTCTCAGAAAACTTGTAATGAACCAATAAATGAGAATCAAACGCTGTGAAGTTCGTGTTTGGTTCATCACAGATAGCCCAAGCTAGATATTTGAGAAGCTCAATTTTTTGTTGACCTCTGTATTTTACAGTCATGCAATTGGCCTGATTTGCATACACTGTATTTACAAGGGGTTGTGTAGGGAGAGAGATAGAGCCAAAAATTGCGAAAAATTACTGTTGAAGATTTATAAAAATTGCTTACCTGAACTCCAGTCGAGGTTCTTGCACGTTCTGAGTGGTTTTCTGGAGGATTTGCCATCTGCCATCTTTGTTTGCTTAGTAACTGAGCGAACATGGTGTTAGTGTGCCCCCCCGTTGCGGGGTGCTTTTTGTCCGTTTTACAATTTTTGATTTTCATCCAAGACGAAAATTGAAATGAACATTTTGATCCTCGAGTATTCAAACAAGAGCGGTGTGTTTTATTTTCATTCGATGAGAAGAAGATTTAGAGTACAAGGAATTTAGATTGTTACACCAATAGATTTTTAGGTTATAGGTGTAATGTCCAGGTTTGGTTTAGATGTGAAGTAAGAAAATCGAAAAAGGAAAGCACCATTTTTTCTTTTTTGTGTTTCAAAAGAAAATGGTCAAAAATAAAAATATAGCCCCTTGACCGTGATTTTTCTTACATTAAAATTTCAAAAATGTTTATTTCAATTTTGATTTTTTTTTTACATTTTGCATTAAATGGAATCAATCAGGGTGCTCGGAAATTGATGTTAAATTTAAATTTTCATTATTGGATGAAAATCGAATGGACGAAAGGTACATGCACCGTAACCACCTATTAGAAACCAAAAAAAACAGTGCAAAAATTGCCTAACACTGGAAAACCGCATTAAATTTCGTGCAGAACTGAAAACCAAAGAAAATTACTCACTAACAGAGTTTTGGTGGGCTTCAGAATCTCTCTTTATTCATTTATATCTGTAACCAGAAAACACTGACCCCCCTGTCAGTGGACCCCCTTTACGGACAGGGTCCATGATTTTAAGCCTGCAGTGAATTATTGGTTTTGAAAAAAACATCTGAAATATCATCTGAAATAGCTGCTGAATTTGGTTTCTTCCCTGGGACTACCAAAATGAAAGCACAGTGGGCTTGTGCTAATAAATTCCATCGGTTACAATCTCATATTATTTCATTTCTTTATTTATTTGCTTCATTTGTGATGGCGATCTTCTGTTGTTGAGGAAAGACCCGAGCCAGATCTGGAGTCGATGGAAACATCTGTGGATGGAGCAGCCATCCAAATGGCTTTGAAAAGACTTCACTGGTCTCAGCGTGTCGATCGATAACTACTTACCGTAAATGCTCCGGGCACTTATTTAATTTTCTAAGGCGAGAGGGAGGCCCTATGTTGAAGGGGGGCGCTTATTTGAAGAGGGGTGCTTATTTCGTTTATCAATTTTTAGTGTCAAAATGACACTATCTTTATTTCTATTTAAAACCAACTGGAAATGAAAATTCAAAAACCTTGCAGAAAACTACTTTTTACTATTTCTATCAAGGAAATGAGAAGCAAACCCATGCACCTTTAAAGGGACATTAGGTTACACTATTTAACAATGTCACATTTCATTAAAAGACACTGTATAGATGGTATACGTCTGGTTATTGCACAGAGTACCGAAACTCATTTTTTTTCGGGGGAGGGGAGGGGGGCGCTTATTTGAAGGGGGGTGCCTATTACAGATTTAGGAGGGGCGCTAATTCGAAGTGGTGCACTTATTTGAAGCTGGGCGCTAATTCGAGCATTTGCGGTATAGTGGATTGAATCAATAACCTAACATTTAAAGAGGGTGACATGCATTACTATGGCAGCAAGGAATGTTCAAGTTAAGTTTACTTCCAAAAGTAAAGAGAATGCCTCTACATCTGCTTTAAGCAAATGATGAAATTCATTGGCATTCTGAATTTGACTTAACATATAAAACCCTGTGAAAGACGCCCACTACTTTATGTAAGAGCCCCTGATGAATATATGGGTTATTATTTTATTATTTTTAGTATCAGCGGTTTTCCAGTTATAATTAATTTTCAACCTGCACCCTGCACCCTGCACTGCACCTGCACCCTGCACACCTGCACCCTGCACCCTGCACCCTGCACCTGCACCTGCAACCCTGCACGCCTGCCAAAAGATACCTAGCCTGTCACAGGTTTGTGAACTTGTCCCAGGCTTTCACACAATTTGCCAAGGGGAATTTCGAATATAAACCAAGTGTCAAACGCCCCTAACATCACATCAAACAATCATGGATGGCCCAGAAAAACAAAAGCAATGACAGGATTCATTTTCTTTGAATGCAAAGCCACAGCATCAGAAAATGGCACATTACTGCTAATAATGGCTCTGCAATGATATAACTAGTGCGCATGAGACTGTACCCAGGTCTGTCAAATTTACCCCGTGTAACCCTCAGAATTTGGCCAAACACAAGTAATCTATTGGCCACGCCACAGTCGCAAGCATCCTTTATTTAAATTGTTTGTTGTTTGTTGTTTTTTTTTTTGGCGGGGGGGGGGGGGGGTGGTCGGCCTAGTAGGAGTCTGTAGGGGTAGTCCTGTGGACTGGTTACTTACAATAGGGTAAAAAAGTGTCTCCGATTGAACCGCAACATTTGAATCGCTCTCTTGCCATGCATGCAGAGAGTTGTGTAGCAGCAACGCAGAGGCTATGTCCAAAACATTAACTCCTTGACTTTAGTTTTGGCACAAGCAGAACTTGGCCTTGGAGCGGAGCGAAATACCAGAACATGGTTGTAATTTCCTTAGGTTACAGAGACCAGCAAACAAACCATAAAAATGCCATTGGACCCGAGAAATTCTCGGAAAAACCATGCAATAAACTGTACAACCAAGAGCTAAAACTGGAGACCAAACGGAAACCACCGTCAACTGCACAAGCCACTAAAACTGAAAACCGCCAATTTATTAAGTGTGAAAAAACGACAAAGCCCAAGCCGCAAAATTTGGCAACGTCTGCAAAACTGAAAATCCCAATGCCCTCTTCCTGAAGAAAACCCCTCCACAAGAGAAAATTTTCCGTGCACTCCTAGACAAGAATTGGAGTGTTTCCGCAGGTGGCCACACAATGTAAAAATAAGGAAAAAATTTTTTGTCCTTGGAGAGATAGTTATGACAGCTCATTACACTCCAACAGATGGTTTCTGTACCTTAAAACCAGTAGTCCTCCCCTAACTTGGGGTCAGTCCTCATTGCAGAAGCTAGTAAATTAATTGTGCCAGTAAATTTACACCTAGCTGTTATCTGAACCAAAGGAAAATGGTTCCCAAGGTGAGGAGGAAATACCAGTTAGCCATGGTTGATACCTTGTACATGTAACCACCCACACATGTGTGGCAGCATTTAGAACTGGCCTTTGGGGATGCACAAATTAGAAGATTTTGTTTCATTTATGAATATTGATACATTTAATATTAAAATTTTAAAAACAGTAATAGCCTGGAACTCTAATAATAATAATAATAATGTTTATTTCTTATATTGCGCAGTCTAACATGCAATAAAGGTATGATCAAATGCGCATTACAACATTAAAATCTTAAAGTAATTAATAACGAATCTAAATAACAATAACAATAACAATAATAATTTACAATTTTGGAAAACAATAAAAATAAAATATGAGTTAATAAGAGAACTGGGAGGCGCGGTGGCCTCATGGTTAGTGCGCTCGTCTCTGGATCGAGTGGTCCGGGTTCGAGCCCTGGCCGGGGACATTGTGTTGTGTTCTTGGGCAAGACACTTTACTCTCACAGTGCCCCTCTCCACCCAGGTGTATAAATGGGTACTGGCGAATTTAATGCTGGGGGGTAACCCTGCGATGGACTAGCATCCCATCCAGGGGGGAGTAGAAATACTCTCAGTCACTTCATGCTAAGGAAACCGGGATAAGCTCCGGCCTGATGGGCCACTTGGCTCGTATGCAGACTTTACCTTACCTAATAAGAGAACTAGTAAAAAGCTAATTTAAAAAGATATGTCTTTAGTAAAACTTTAAGTGTGAAATTTTCTTTCACCTTGCAGGCTTCTTGGGTTGTGCAACAACTTTGGTTATGTGGTCATGTTGAGTGCTGCTCATGACATCCTTGGAGCAGACAACAGTACCCACGGACAACAAGTATGTTTTGTCCTTTAATTATTACAAAAATTATAGATTAAACAAAAGGTTTGGCCTGTATGGTTAACCTAATTTTTATTTATTTTTGACTTGATAATGACATTACGGTAACATCAAAGCATTGTTGATTTTTTATTTAAATCTAAGTTAGATTGCTCTTAAGAAATGTTCTGCTGCAATGTTTTACAATGTAGTCATTGACAAATGTTTTTCTAGGTCATAACATATTAATACCTTAAAATTATTTTTTAATTAATTAGATAAAAACTCCTTCGATTCTGGTCTTTAGCTAGATACCATGTACATTTAAATATAATTTTGATCATTGACTAAAAGAAAGTTCTATGAGATTAGCTCTTTTGCTTTTTCAAAGTGAATCTAAAGAACAGAACTGGATATAGGCACTATAGAAACATTTAATATTAGTATGATTATTACATGGACTGGTGGCAGGAAATATAACAGGTACATGTATATACTTAACAACTATTCACCGAGGTGGAGGTGGCTAGCAGTGAACATTTACTGAGCCACAAAGCAGCGAGGTAAATATCCAACACTAGCCACCGACACTGAGGTGAATAGTTGTTTTTAGTGCAGAGTGCACTATTGGGATGGTCTGGGGGTTGACGCCACTAACGCACTATGGCATTAAGGTTATAAGGCAATAAGGTGTAAACTTTAATGTTTGTTTATAATAATTAATTAATTCCAATTAATTAATTAGCCTTGTTTGAGGGGGTGGGGTAGGTACCTTTGATTGCTACGTAAAACGTACCATACTTACATTACATTTTTCGCAACATCAGAAAACTATATATGGTTCCAATATTCTCTTGTTATCCTTGTGGTACTATTCCGCTCTTAAGAACAAAAGCAATTTGCTCGAAGCGCATGCGCAGATTGATTAGCATTAGTGTTAACTATATGTTAGGTAAACAATACATTTCATAAACAATTACACTTGAACGTTAAGTGCTTTTCCTTGTGGTAGAACACAACATGTAAGACGCATGTGCTATAGCACTGTCAGCATGATACAATCCGTTCTCGAGTTCAGCATTCATGCGTGTGATACCACACTCTCTTCGTTAATAACGGGTGATAGCAGTTATATTTCAGATAATATCAGTTTTCCTTTTTAGTGCAAAGAACGCTTTTGTGACAGCATATCTTTTGGAATCATCCCTAGCTGGGTTGAAAAATGCCGTGTGCTGTTTTCAACTATTTCGTGTTTGCCAAGCTTTAAACCGGATACGAATGTATCCCCTCAGCCGCTTGTATTTTCTCTCCTATGAAAGAGAACAAGAAGTTCACAAATGTATTCACCCGAAACATTTCTGAGTTAGCGGCATTAAAATTAGTAATGTCGTGACAAAAGAAACTTCTCAAATATTGCTGTAGACACTGTGGCACTTACGGAAACCGCAAATAAATTTAGTCAGTCATTGAGGGGACTCATTCAGCGATGTAGGATATAATTTTGGTCAAGTTGAAACGCTTCTCGGTTGTATTAATCGATATCATTGTGTATTTTGAACTGGTTTACTATTAACACCAACGGTGGCAACCTAATAAGAGCGTGCTATTCCGAGACACGACGTGACTATTTGATAATTAAATTAGTAATTGTTTATCTATGATATGAAAATTTGCCTCTTGATTGAAACAAAATCATTCTTCCAATTTTTTTCATAAGTTAAAAACATTATTTCATTTTTCTCAGGAAAAAAAGCGAGCATATCTTCTTTGTATGTTTTTGAGAAAACAAGGGTATCATGTTACAAACTTTGCGTAAAAAACAAAGGTATCAAGTTACAACTGTTGGCGTTGAAAAACTAAAATTATCACGTTTGCTAATTCAACGTATTAATGAATTTAGAATGAACGAAATTCAACGTAAAACACCACAGTAAAATTTAAAACCGTCTTTACAAACAGTAATTGTAAGTTATTTTTGGGCCTTGAACTAACAAGTTACAATTACAGGCAGCAGCTGATGACTCAAAACGTACTTACAGTCCTGCATAACACTCTGCACTATCTGAGATTGTCTCACTAGTAGTAGTATATACTAAAACAGTGAGATAATATACACCACATAAAATATTAATTTGGATGATTTCTTCACTTGTCATGGATGCAAACCGGGATGCCATTTTTTCCTGAGTTGCTTGGAGGTAAATAGCACAGGATATTTGGAGTTTGATGAGCCAATCAGTGCGGGCATAATTAACAATATCCACTGTTTTAGTATATACTAAAATGGCATATTCCTATACATGTATATTTTGCATATATTCTCTTAATTGTATATTTGAAATTTGACTTTGAGAATTAAAGTTATGTGGTGCTTTTTCTTCCCTACATCTTTATATTTTTCTTGTAGACAACAAATCATTCAAGTTTAACTTCAGAGACTGCTGGATCTTCAAATTCCTCAGATGGACTGGAGTGTAATCCTCTCTCAACTGGGGTATATGACTTGACTGTACAATTGACCAATGTCATGTTTAAAGTCTAAAGACAAGTTTGATGTATGGGATAGTGCAAGGGATAGGGCACTCATTCCTGATACTTGATTCCTGTTTGTGCTAATGTTTTGGCTGCGTGTGGGATGATTTACCAGTCCTGTTCAAAGTTAATGTCTGTTGGGAGGCAATTGCCAGCACTGGGAGAATGTGAATTAAGATTGATTCTACTCGAAGTTCAAGCAATAATTACAAAATTATTTACTTAAAATCTAATAAGTACCCATACTTGTAGCCCAGTAACTATTGGGATACTATTTAAAGAATGCTAAAAGCGTGACTGTGTTATATATTGTGTTTTTATAACTAATGCAAAACATCTAATGTATTTTAATTGAAATTTTCTCATGCGGGGTCAGCTTGAGGGCTACATGTAAAATCTCAATGAGGTCCTCTTTACTGATTTCAAAATGTTATGATGCCATGAGGATTTTTTGGTAACTTAATTTTTGCATGGTTGCAGCAATGCAGTATACTTTAAGTACACTTTTGAACAATTAGAGAAGCATACTTAAAGTACAACACTTTTGGTCACCTAAAAAAAGTATGCTTCAAGTATACTTAACAAAAATTATACTTTAAGTATACTTTATGCACACTCATGTAAATACATGAGCTGATTAAAAACACTGAATATGCTATACTGATGCATAATTATACGTACAGCTTTTTGACCATGGAAATATGTAATGTAAAGTTAACAAATCAAATGTGGTTTAGCATTGTCTGCACTCTTATTGACAGAAAGTACCCTCATAGTGGTGGTCAAAATGTTGTGGACTCATGAGATGCAATATTAACCTTCATTACACTTATTTAAAATTAAAATGTAGATAGGACCCTGTGTGCGCTCTGATTGGTCAAAAACCCATGTTTTATCAGAGTATAAAACATACACGTAGAAAAGGCGTGTTATATTGTTTTGCGCACGTAAAATCTATATTTTAAAGCAAATGAAGAAGCCTATAAGCCATGTATTGCACTGTGATAAAACACTCTGGTCATTTGAGAACACTCGAGAAATGTAGAAAACACTTGCCTGCAGCTCGTGTTTTCTACATTTCCCTCGTATTCTCAAATGACCATTGTGTTTTATCACAGTGTAATACACAGCTTAGGCTTCTTTATTTGTAATTAAAATTCATATGACATTTGGTCAGTATCCAAAGGAGGACCCCACACTAGATTAAAGACTAGCTGGAACATCCTGTTTCTGTTCAAAATTGATTTTATTTGCTAAATTTCAAGGTTTCTCTAATATGGCAAACATACATGTATTTATGTAACTAACATTTTTTGAAGATTTAGCTTCAAACTTAAAGTTGAGAGTCTCACCCTGAAGACTGCAGCTATCTATTTTCTTTCTGATCCCACAGCTGAATTATCATGGGAATTACACTGACACTATTGTGAATCACTTAGCTTTTAAACCATGTACTGATGTAGTTCTGTTTGTGAATGCAAACACTTCAAGCTTTTGTGCCTCAACAACTAGAACAAAAACACACAGTTACCGTCATATTTCAGTTTCACCAGTGTACAATAAATTGCTCATAACAGAAACATGATTTCAAGCCAAGATCTATCAGAAGCTTTCAAATCTGTCTTTATTTGTTCTTGGCCATTTCAGCTTTTAATTATTAAAAGCTGAAATGGTCAAGAAGAAATAAAGACAGAGATCCAAACCTGACTGCCAAAATTTGCCAAGTTCAAGTTTAGTGATATCATAAATCATTACAGCTAGCAGTGATCATCATATAAAGTCTTAAACCAGAAGGTCTAAGATTCTTTATACTTACAATTGTTCTTCAGCGAAAAGATCCAGATAATTTATTGTCATTATTAAACATCACTAGCTCAGTAAAATTGACCTGCTGCTGGAAAACGTAGCTTCACTGTACAAATTTATAAAATATTTAAGACAGTACGCGCATTCTCATTGGTTGATAGGCGTGTTTAGATGAGAGTATGCAAACACGGTTGTCACGTCACGTCATGTAGAAAAGGCGAGTCCTCGTCACTCAAGGGGTTGGGAGAATTCTCGACAGTTATGTAAACCCTCGACTTCGTCTCGGGTTTGCATAACTGTCTCAAATTCTCCCAACCCCTCTCATGTTTATATCAGGCTATGCAAACACGGAAAACGTTTTCTATTGCTTATTAAGTAGTTCACCCAGTGTCAAAATTTCCCGCCCTTTTCAGAGCATTGCATTATGGGTTATAGCACTCGCTCCCAGGGTCTACCAGCATTCAAAATCCAAGACGGCAGCTTGTTTCTGGCATGTTCGAATAGAAATACTCGAAACTGTTTGTGCAGGTTAAGATTCCATGTGAAGTGGACACTTTTACAGACAGCAATTACTTACCTTGCCCGTGTCACACTCTTGTATCAATCATTCAGTGCAATCCCTACTTAAATTACTTACCGGTAGTTAATTCTTTGTGTTACAGGTGCAAACAAGTATACTTAAAGTATACTTTACTTTAACAGCCACTTTCCAGCTAATTGTTAAATAAAGAAGAGGTATACTTGAAGTATACTTTCACATTTCAGTATAAATGAAGTACATTTACAAAATGTACTTCATTTATACTTTTCTTTAAGTATTAAAATGAAGTACATGTATACTTCAACTGTACTTCCCTTTTGGGAAGTACATACTGAGTATACTAAAAGTATACTTAAAGTATACTGCATTCCTGCAAGGGCAAAACAATTAGTATATAAAACCAACAGGTTTTAAAATCAAAACCACTCGGTTGATGTTAAATGTAATAGCCGGGCTCAATGCTACAAAATATCTATCATACTTTCATGTACTCTCTATTTATAATGTATTTATGGAGAGCATTTCTAATTACTTTATTAACTAATAAAATTAAGGTGATTCCATTTTCATTATTAGATTTTAATGTCTAATAAATAATACAAATTGTTCACTTTCCTAATTGTAGTATTTTTGTTTATTTTACTTTTAGACTGTTTTACTGGCTGATATTTTACCAACTCTCATTATTAAAATTACAGCTCCATTTTATATGAACAGAATACCCTATAGGTAAGAAGGCAGCGAAAGGATCAACAAAATACTGGCAAACCGCCGATTGCAACCACCTCTCATAAGCCACCACTTCTCCTCAATGACCATTTTACCGTTATACCTAAATTTAAAGTTTCCAAGTCAAATCACTTTACAAATTTTGGAACCTCTTGCAACTACCTTAAATTGTGGACTCCTTATCTTCCTCCCTGGGAATGTCTTCTCAAAAGGGACAAGCCCAGAGAGGGGAAAGGTAAAGAATCCAATCCTACCAATGCGTCGGTGAGTCTGAAAAATTATCCAGAATCAACACCAATCTGCCGTTTACCATTAGCTACTATTACAGACAGCATGATGTTAAGCTGTCTTGCAGTTTGACCTTAAGTACATGTATCATTATGATAACTGTTCATGTATCTATAGAGTCCACTGAGTGCTGCTACCTCTAGGGTCTTTTAATCCGCCCTATCCCCGAAAAAAAAATTAACTCTTGCACACCTTGCATTCCTATGTTTCCTATGCTGATCTGTCATGCTTGCACATTCACTTGTTTTGCATTCTTCCCGGCCATGGATCTCAAACAAGAGATTGCTTGCAGTCTACTTAAGGCCTGATGATGTTGATGTTTTCAGCAGTAAATTCAGTAATGCTATGATTTGTTTGCTTTACATGCCTTTAAATTTGTACTTTTGTAGTGTACGAATGGCATTATGTGTGATGTTTGCCTTTGCAAGTTTCTTCATTGTGGCATTCTCTCATGCCCTTTGGTTTAGTTTGCTAGGTAAGATGTAGACTTTAAATGATGTTAGGTGCATGTTCAATACTGTAAATTTCTACAAGGGAAAATTAAGGTTCTCACCTTTTTTCTTACCACTAAGCATTGGAAAATAAGATGGCTACTAGCCTGCAATGCAGGTGTATTTTGGCGAGTGAGGCTGCAAGTTTGATCCAGCGAGCGCCATCTTGGATACCCTGGGTTCCAGAGGATATTTTTTCTGATCGATATTTCACGGCCAAGCCGCGTTAACGAGGCGCAAAGCGCTGAGGAGAAAAAAATAACCTCTGGTCACAGGAGCACGCAACCTCATTTCCATGCGAGAAATCAGTTCAGAAATTGAACTGGGTCACCGATTGGATACTCCCATGTCCGTTATTCGATTTAGCCAATCAGGGCCATTGTAATATTGTTAATTCCCCGCAGACATGGGAGTATCCAATCGGTGACCCAGTTCAATTTCTGAACTGATTTCTCGCATGGAAATGAGGTTGCGTGCTCCTGTGACCAGAGGTTATTTTTTTCTCCTTGGCGCTTTGCACCTCATTAACGCGGCTTTGCCGCGAAATATCGATCAGAAAAAAATATCCTCTGGAACCCAGGGTACATCTTGGATTGAAACTTGGAAGAGGCTTGTAGAGAGACAAAAATGCGCCCCAGGGAGTTACTGGTAGGCTGAAAGGAGAAGTAGGGGGGGGGGGGGGAATTACAGCATTTTTTTAGAGCATCTTCTAAGCGTTCTAAAGAACTTCGAATTTAATTAATTCTAATAGAGTTTTTCGCTGAATATAACCAGAGATATTTAATATTTCATCTTCTTGACTTTTCCTAATGCCGTAACTTATTACATGACCGCAAAAAAAAAATTTTTATTTCAACGGCGCATCAGAACGAATTACACCATGTTTTAGAGCATCTTCTAAGCTTTCAATGCTACTTGACTGCAAATTTCGGATTGTCAAAGCAATCCTGCCGTTTCGACGGTTTGAAGAGATTCTCAGACGAAGAATGGCTTTGCTTGCCAAGATTTCCAAATTTCACTTTGAAAGAAACCTTGCAAAGCCTACAATTGTCATTAGGGTTCGTTTCAGACATTTCTGCACTACATAATTGAAACATGTTCGATTCTCGCCGATGTTTGGAGGTAGCATGTGGATTCTTCATGTGTGTTTGTTTTTATCGGAAGTAAAATGTAGTTGCCGGTTCATTTTGATTGGCCGATTGTTCATTTCCGGAAGGTCTGTGAAGCGCTACTAATTAGGAGGTGTTTCTCGTTTTCACAGCCTTTACGGGCAGGCGTTTTCTTCCGTTTTTCTCCACCCCTCCCCACCTACTTTGTTCAAGCCAGTATGGCGGCAAACTTACGACCGCGAGCTCCAAAACGAAAACGCCTGCACTGCAGGCTAGATGGTGACATAAATGCCTGCCTTGAGAAGTATTATAATAATTTAATGACAATTACAGTAAACATTAGAAAAAATCAGAGCCATTTTTATTACTAATTTAAATTCTCATTTTCAGTCACATTTACATGTAAAGCCTGCACGATATTCCAGATACTGTAATTATGCCCTTCAACCATGACAGAATGCAGTTCAAACTATATAAAATTGTGTTATATATTAGAATGTTAATTGAGGTGGTCATTAAATAAATAATAAATTGCACGATCTTCAAAATCTTTCAGGTGTTGTATTTGCAAGTATAAGCTCAGGATTTGGAGAAATCACACTGCTGAGCTATTCAGCTCATTTTGACAAGTGAGCAACATACATGTACATGTAGTGCCAATGCTGTCTTGTTTATATCTAATTTTTTGTGACACATTTAAATTATCTACTAACAACAATTATGTAGAACCATTTAATCTCTATTGTAAATTAAGTGCCCCTTGTTCAGCTTGTTAGGTCTTTTGTAAATAATATGCATACTGCTTGGTTGCTCAAGGAGTTTTTAAATGATGAGCTAACCTGAGACAGTGACTTACATGTACAAGTTAGCTCACAAGCTATCTGAACTTCACGCCAAGTGGCTTGCTGTATTTCAGGGCAGGGAAAATCATTTGAAATCCAGTTGCCCAGTGGCCCAGTAAATTTAA
>JAHPZR010027197.1:57500-78267 GCA_019787425.1 Platygyra sinensis
TACAAACTAGGAATAGCTGTCTGTAGCTCATTGTTCACCTCGCATGCCTCGGCTTGGATGACGGCATAGTATTGTATACGAACTTATCACTGGTTTGTCTCTTAAAAGAGGTTAAATTTATATGAATTTTCTCTCTGAGGTGGTGATTTATTGTGCGTTTCCTATATCAGATAGTTTGTACGTTTGTATAAAATTTTGTATAAAATTTTGTATAAAATTTTGTGTAAAATTTTGTATAAAATTTTGTATAAAATTTTGTATAAACTTTTGTTGTTGTTGTTTGCACCACGAATCCGGATATTTTTCGAATCCAATGACATAGCAAAATCGTATCCAGTCTCTTATTGAACAAAAAACCAATATGGCGGCATAACGCGCATAACGTGTAGGCCTACTTTCTCTAGAGTGAATCCGGATACCATCAGAATCGAAGACATAATTGTTGGGACAGTGTTCGCTCTTTCCCTCCACAATGTTGACAAAGTCGGAACGGTATAAATACTTGGTTGCTCAAGCGAGAAAAACTTAATTCTAAGGCAACATTGAGAGGGGAGAGGGAGCAGGCATTATTCGTAAGTTAAAATCGAAGTTCGGTTCAAGTGTCCCAACTAATTATGCCTTAGATTGTGGTGAGTGAATCCGGACACCATCAGATGCATGTGGACAGGCGAATTCGATTTGAATACGCTACCTGTGGACGGGGAAATTTTGAATCTGGAAAGAAAAAGTTTCAGATTCAAAAATATCCGAATACGTTTGGACGGGACCTGAGGTCTTAGGCGCAACGACACGTGTTTAAAAATAGTGTTGATTAATTGATTGATCGATTGATTGATTGAGTTATTGATTAATTGCAATTGCAATGATCTTCTCTGAACAGGTACCAAGTAGACTATCAGATCGGTGTGTTTATTTCTCGTTCATCTGTAAACATTTTTCCTATCAAAAAGATTTGGCTTTTAGCCATTCTACAGGTGAGTTGTCATCTCTGCTGCGTTAGTTTGCGTTTACTATTTGGATATTTACCTGGTTAACAAGTCCCTTGTGTTTATTTGTTTTCTTTTTATTTCGTTTTGTTTCATGCCATGTTAGGTCGTGCATATATGCCATGTCATTCCATGTTATTTTATTTCTTGATTTTTTTCTTCGCACCTAAAGAAGGGAACTGTAGCATTTATTGGACATAACTCACCATAATCATCCATTCGTAGTCACGTTAAAATGTATTGTTTATATACAGGGGTCCCCTCTTATGGGTATTTGTCCTAGATCGAGTTTGATGCAATAGGACATTTCCGAGGTCTCTTGGACCTCTGTTTCAAAACGAGTCTAATTGCGAAACGTTTCATATGAAATGAGTTCTGCATGCAGTTTTATTCTCATGCAAATCAAAGGCCTTTTTGATAGGAATGGTTTCGTACGTAACCTCGCTTTGAAACAGAGGCACAAGGGAACTTGGAAATGGCCTATCTGAATCGTGGTGTGACAAAACGAATGCCAAAGTTGTTTACTCATTTTGGGGCCAATCGAATGGTCTCATGTGAAGTAACAAAAACAGATCTCGATGTACTTACTTATTAATACTTAACAGTTTTTTCTCGAAATACATTCAGAGACTTGATGTAACAAGAAACACTTTCGATTACCCATGACTTTTACGTTTTGTTTGATCAACCTTTCTCTGTTTTCTCTTAGCACGTGAATCTCGCCATACTTCTATGCGAAGCGTACTTTCATTTCCTGCCATCTGTGTGGATCATGTTCATTATCGTCTTATATGAAGGGCTTCTAGGAGGTGCTTGTTACGTCAATGCATTCTACAGGATCTCCCAAGAGGTAATCTCTTCCTTTCTTATATTGTGCTCCGGGTATGCGTCACTTTCTGTCTAATGCATCTTTATTGGCACTGGGCTGCTAGGTTTTTACTATACGTGTTAGTGCAGTATGAGATACTCGTTAGTTAGAATCAGTTTATGTAATTAAACGGCCATGTGTAATTGCTGGAAAGCGAATCTCATGAAACGAAGACCTAGTTTGTTACGAACGCGAGATTTAAAATTATTTATTTCGGACCTTCTTTACGCCAGAGCAAGATATTTGCACTGCATTGGAAAGCACAGAGGAGTGTAGTTGGGGTGGGGAGTCACCATGTCTGTAATATTAGGGTCGCATGGCGTTAGAAAGGACTCAGTACAGGAGTGCTGTTTGAAGGTGTGACACCTAGTTGGATTAGAAAATAGTAGGGTAGTTTTGTCCTCAAGATCTCCTCTTTCGAACGCCTTCCACAAAGGGTATGGTTTTCAAGGCTGATAAAGTTCCTATCCCTTACCTAGGTCCCAAAAGAGCACAGGGAATTTTCAATGGGTGTGGCTAGTATGGCGGACAGCTGCGGTATTGCACTGGCTGGGGCAACCGCCCTGCCTACCCACAATGCTTTGTGTTCGTACTGGAGAACCAAGGCTGCAAGCTAACGTTTGCTGTAGGCCTGGCGGCAACAACGTGAAGAATTTTGCAGCTGAAATTTACATAATGAATCTTATTTCTATTTTGAACTTTCAAATATTTAAAGAGAGATATACAAATAATGTCCTTGTTGGAAACAGGGCTTAAAGATTTACACAGTATATCATGCATCGCACATATTTTTGTTGTGGATCAATTTGCATTCTGCGCGAAATCAATTTCACATACAATGACTACGCCAATTTTATTACTGGGGCTCTTGAAAGCTTTGCTTCGAGGTTTCCATCCCATTTATTGATAATTTTCAGAATGTCGCAAGTGGATTTACTTCTTCAGTTGCCTTCTGTAGTCTTTTTGTTTTATTTTATAATAATGGAAATTACTGGCTTCAATGGGTTCTTGATATGGTGACCTAGCTTCGTTAATTCTGATCGGAAAAAAGATCGGTCACGAACACTCTCCGAGAGTCGACTGTTCGCAGACCATCAAATCTTAATGGTGGAAATGATCCGGCAAGATGGCTGATGTTCATGTTCCTGTTTTCTGGATGAACGACTGCAAATAAAAGAATTAGACCGATTATAATTCAATCACATTTTTATTAAAATACTGTAAAAATAGTTTAAACGTATGATTTACAACGCTTACATTTTTAATTTAACATAGTTATCTTTTCATATCATTTAAATTCCAAGAAACCATTGATAGGTATTGACTTAACCTTGGTCTTGTCCGATGGTCATGTAAACCGTTTGAAATCGTTATGAACAAGTAAAATTAAATTAAAATATCCAATACTATTTACAACGTTGTTTAATCTGTCGTTATCTGCATCTTTTGTTCTCTTGCAAATAAATATTTAGCTACATGATATCTTTTGGAATGTTAAACAGAACAGGTTGACCTTGGCATGTCTTTTTTATATATATATAACTCTTGAATTAAGGTTTTTTCTTCTGCACAAAGTCTCAAACGATTCGATGCCAAATAGAGATATTTTTTTCTCACCAAAGGCACATTCGGGGACGCTTTAAAACACGACTTTCACCCTCAGTTGACATATTTGGCCAGTCGCTGGTAAAATAAATTATCTTTACTCCTCGAAACGTTGACGTCATCTGTTAACTCGTTTACCAGTTAATCCAGCCTTTAAATATAACATTTGTGTCTCAGATTTTAAAATACGCTTTAAATAGTTATGCTGGTCGAGCAGATGTAGCGAATTGAATAGTTATAAACAGCATGTAGTTTCTGTTTTCTCTTATCACGGAACAACATTCCGTAGCGCGACCAGAGAAAAATCCACTTTTCTTTGACATCAACTATAAAGCATCCTACACACTTTAAGAGGTAACCTCTCCCCCCCACCCCCCCCCCCCCTTCCCGTTGATCAGTATTTCACTTGCCTACATTGAGTTTGCCCATAACTTAAAGTGGTCCTATTTGGCCCAACAGGTCTTGGTTGGTAAAACGTGCAGCTATGAGGTTTTCAACTCTCCTTAAGTCCTCCGTTGGTTCTGCTTTGTATAAATTCAGCTAAGGGTGAAGTTCCCTATCTGAATATACTCACGAATAATATGTTGCCATTCACCCACAAATTCGTTGTGTTATTTCATTGGTGTTCTCTTACTTGCACTAAGTTAAAAAATATTTTGTTTTTGTTTTACTGAAGAGTGATTAGACAACAATGATATTCTGTGGTTACCACTGAGTTTTTAGCTCCCCTCCCTAATGGCTCTTTGCATAATCAGCTTCCACGATCGTACCAAAAGGTTTATGATGCCCAGTCACTTTGCTAATCTTTTTAACGAAAGCTATTAACTCAAGCCGGGCCTCTGTTGGTGAAGTACTTTGGAGTTCTTTCATGTCCCGCAACCTCTTCCGGATCTAAACGTTGCTCACTTCTTTGTCGAATAAGTTGTCTTTGTTCTTCATGAGAATCACACCGAAAAAGTTGTCATTTTTTATTTGTTTCCAGTTGGATCTCTATTCTTGTGGCACCGTGTCTTCTCTTTGTTAACGTATTTCACAAATTAGTCTCATTTCGTGTCCCTAGTCTTTGCTATGTTGATCTGTGATCATTGCACAGCAGTTTCTCTTTACTCACTTCGCCATTATTGTTTTAACAACTTAACGAGTTTTTTCCTCCAGGGCGCAGCTCCCTATCTCCTGTTGTACTTATCTTCGTGTTTCTTCTGTTACCTCTTTTTCGGCACCACCATAAAGTCGACAGATTTTTGGATCGCTGCTGTGTTTGCGCCGTGTTTTAGTTTTCCGTTCTTTTTGATGGCGATGTAGAATTCGTGGGTAATGTTCCCTGGGTTTTTCCCGCTGTACTTGTGAGAGGCAAAGGTGTGGAAGTGGTTTGCCCCAAGTTTCTCTTTAAACAAGCATTCATCTGTTGGCCGAGCCTAAAGAGGAATATCAATCAATCAATCGATCGATGCATACATAATTGAGAAATGCATGGTTATTGCGGTTCGGGAGCAGAGGAAGGAACTTTATATTGGTTTGATACCAGAATAAATGTATTGGTCACTTAAAGAGACTATATTTTTCAATTAGTTAATTTTCCTATGAGGAGACCAGTCAACCAACCAACCAACCAATTAATCATTCATTCATTCAATCAATCAATCAATCAATCAATCAACCAACCAACCAACCAACCAACCAACCAACCAACCAACCAACCAACCAACCAACCAACCAACCAACCAACCAACCAACCAACCAACCAATCAATCAAACAACCAATCAATTGATCGATCGATCAATTAATCAATCAATCAATTAACCAATCAATCAATCAAACAACCAATCAATTGATCGATCGATCAATCGGTTGACTGATTGATCAATCAACCAACCAATGATGAATCAATCAGTCAACCAACCAAGCAACCAGCCAACCAACTAATTAATCAATGAATCAATGCATCAATCAATCAGTCAGTCAATCAATCAATCAATCAATCAATCAACCAGTCCATCGATCAAGCCATCAGCCAATCAGTTAGTCAATCAATGCGTCTGTCCGTCCGTCTGTTCGTCCGTCCGTCCATCCGTCAGTCAGTCAGTCAGTCAGTCAGTCAGTCAGTCAGTCAGTCAGTCAGTCAGTCACCGGACAGAGATCAGGAAGTTTCGAGCGTTAGCCCTTCATCGGAGCAAATCGAGGAATTGTGGGTTTTGTGTGGTTTATATACAGAAAGATGGAGCTACGTTACTGGTTGGTGTCTGGTAACGTGAAAACAACAATAAATTAGTGGAATGAAAAGCGTGCGTTGATGCCGTGAGGATTAAGAATGCCGATTTGAAAACTAAATATTTGTTTTAGAGTTTTGCGGCTTCCCGTTCTTCCTTGATGTAGGGAGAAGCCGCAGACTGACATATGTTGCTTGATTGGGGAGATTAAATTGTCTCGCAACCGGTTTAGATGCGTTTTTGTCGTCTTTCTCTATGTCACGACGGTGTTCTCGGAATCGGTCGCCTAGTCGCCTCCCTGTTTCGCCGATTTATAACTTTTTGCAAAGAGTACAAGTTATGCAGTAGATTCTACGTTGGCTGAGGTACAGGTGAAATGATCAGTTTAATGGATCGCTTGGGTCCCGACATTTTCTGAACGCTGCGAATGATTGGACATGTTTTGCATCGTGCGCGTGCGCATTTTAAAGTTCTGGGTTGATCACTTGTTTAGAATACACTTCTGACTAATAGGTTGTTTTTGTCGCGTTTGAATGAAATTAATGGTGGTTTTGGAAAGATTCCACAAGTATTGAGATCATTTTAAAGTCATTTAAAGATTTTTAGAATGATTGATTTTGCTGCGTGTTTGTGAGGGTGAATGGAATTCTATCATTATTCTCCTTCTGAGACGTTTGTAGTGCTGACTGCGGATCAATTTGTTGGGCGCGATGATAGCCCGCTTGAACAACAGAGGCAAGATAGCCACGTTTGTCGTAGAAATCGCACATTTCCTCTGATTTTAAGGAAAAATCAGAGTACTCACTACAAAGAAGACGAAGTTTAAGGAGTATAAGGAATGGAATTCTTGACATGTGATTGATGTGAAGTTAAATACAACCAATAACTATGAGAATTTGTGGGTTTGTAGTGTACACTGGTGCATAAACCGTTGTCTTCAATGCAACCTTTGATATCCAGAAATGCTAAAGAAGTATCGGAAATTTCCCAGGTATATTTAAGAGCCAGCACTCTTAATCCTCACGTTATCAACGAACGCTTTTCATCCAACTAATTCATTCTGTTGTTTTTCACGTTACCAGGCATGAACCATTAGCGTAGCGATAGCTCCATCTTTCTGTATATAAACCACACACAACCCACAATTCCTCGATTCTCTCTGACGAAGGGCTAACGCTCGAAACGTCAGCTTCCGAATCTCTTTACGGTGGCCCATTTGCATTATCAACCCTGTTGATAACTGAAACCAAATTGTCTTGCAATACTCCCCACCGACGCAGCGCCACAGTTTCAGTCGGCCAATTGACCAATCGATACACCAAAACAGGTAGATTTTTCGAATTCCATCCTAAGAAAGGTTTTACAAGGAACCATGTATCGTGAGAGTCATCCACTAAACTTACCATGATCCGGCAGATCCCATCGTTGTCCATACAGAGGTATGACTTTGATGCCACGCCCTTTAATCGAACGATGCTTGGTCCCATTGACTCCATCTCGATTAGAGCTGCAATTAAACACAGAAGAACGTTCAGATAAGTGCCTTTGTGGGCTTATGTGGTAAAATATTTTGTTCGATAGCTAAGTAATCATGTTCGTGAATTTCGATTACTGCAAGTATCAGAGACTGGATCATTTTTAATTCTCCAGACATATACTTTGTTATGTGTTCGTGTCACTATTTGCATTCCCCGTATGTTGATGAGATTCACTCAACGTAACTGAGAAGTTAGGGTGAAAAACTGGCTTTTACTGTGCTTCTATGGGGAGGGGGGAGGGGGGCTAGGGCGTACTGTGGAAAGAGGGAGGGGCTTACAAGGGACGACGATAAAGGCCCTCGTTGAAATTATGGTCTCGGTATTTTTAGCTTAAAAATGTTCAGGAGGGAATGTCCGCATTCCTTCTGATTTTGGACAACGCGGTGGTCCGTTTCGTTTAAAAATACCACACAAGAGTGTTTTCAAGATTTTGGACGTAAAAAAGAAGATACTAGATCACCTGTAATGCTTTTTACCAAAGCTATTCTCCGTTGGTCGTGCGTGTAAGACCAAAAGGATTCCCTGAGCAGGCGACCCCCCATGCTTATTGAATGAATGCCTCTCCGGGGAAGCAGCTACTTTTTAACTAGTGGAAAGGCGTATTTTAATGAAAGCGAACAAATTTCGATATTTTGGGGCACTCTCTCTTCTATAGTAAAAGAATGTGTCATTGCGCTAACTTAATAACAAAACCATTTTATTTTTCCGGTTGCGCACGTGAGTTAAATACTACAATGAATTTCTAAAGTCGGCGAAAGTACTTTTATCTTGGTCACCATAATTCCGATAATCTGATGTTTCGGAAGGTTTATGGATTTTGAAACAATTTGTTGAAATGTTTTTTTTGAAATGATTTGTTGAAATAAGTTTTTTAAATGAGTTGTTGAAATAATTTGTAGAAATAAGTTTTTTAAATGATTTGTTGAAATAAATGATTTGTTTGTGAGTAGATTTATATTTGATGTTCCTGTTTTGCTAATGGACGAGGGTCTCGCAATAGGCGTTCGTGAGTGCTTATGTCAAAACTGCGCATACAAAGATTCTCTCGTAAAAATAATTTGCCTCCAGTCAAGATGTAAGTTAAGAGCCCCACAATACGATTTAACAAAAGCAAACTAGTTTAATATTGTTCCTGGTTTTACAAATGCTTGAGAAGACAGTTGTTTAGATTACCCCTCCCCTGCCCCCCAAAAATAAATCAATAAATCAATGAAAACGTAGGAAACCGTGACAGCTATGATTAGCTTTGCTTTTGGAAGAGATCATTTCTCCGTGTTGGGTAACTCTGAAAATAACACGGCACTCAACCTAATGTAGTTTGTCGTTTTCTATTTTCTCGCAGCCTCAAGTGGCCACTTCAGGCTGTTGGAAGATTAGCGTGTTTGAAGGGCTACTAAGACCATTTTTTGATAGTTTAAGCTAAGTGCGTTCTTATCTGGGAACAAAGAAAGGATATCGGCCATTGAACCACATTGCTTCAAACGAGTGTAGCATGTTTTTGAAAAGTCATGGTTTTCATACGCTCAAGAGATGGAACCTTTTCTCTATGCTTTCCCAAATCGTTTAGCTCTCCCGTGCAGAGAATGAGACCTGCTAACTGCTTCAGTTATTTTTACTTGCAATTTTAAAAAAAATGTTGCATAATTTTCGTTGCGCAATGCTGGTCGCGGCTAATGTGTCCCGATGTAGTCCGATGTTTCAACTACATGTGCGATCACACGCATCGTCACTTGAACGAGCTTGTCTTAAATTTAGATCATGATAGAAATGATTAATGACCAATTTTGAAAGCTTTCGGCTGAGTGCTTGCACTATAAATAACAACGGGGAAGCCTCTTGAGAGAAAACCAGAAATACCGCGCCGGCGTTTTTGCCTGCGTGGAATTTAGAGCGCCACTGGCTCACCTAAGAGTCACTCATAGTGGTACTGATATTGTAGTCCGCGAGCAGCTTGATTTTGTTATAAGATACAAACGAATTAACGGGTTTGTAGTGCGACAGGACATTTAATTTGGCTGTTATACGTTAGCAGCAAAACGATAGCAAACAGCGTAGAATCGATCAAAGTATGTGGACTCGAAGTCCAAGCGAGCTTGCCGACCGGTACTTGAATGCTGTTGCTCGAAACTTGAAGTTGCTTCGTCTCTGGTTAACGAAGGATACATGCATGCTGAATTGCGAAGTTTAACAATAAGTTAGAGCTCTTCGTCGCCGTGGTACTCGAGTCGGACAGAAGAATGCTCAAACGACTCCTCTTTCGAACTCTTGTAGTGTTTTTGTTTGTTTTCGTTTTCTTTTCTTATATATATATTTTACTGTTTTTTTGGCTTTTAGAACAACTTGTTGAATAGTGATTTCAACCAATCAAAGAACACGTAGGATATATGTCGTACAAGCAGTATATTGGTAGTTTAACGAAGAACAAATAACAGCTGAGCGACATAAGAACAACAGCGACAACGAGTAGACAAGAATTTCACGTGGTGATCAATTCAGCAGAACTTATCTCGGACAACAATATTCCGTCTGCAGTGTCTAAACTGATGTGTTTTGCATGCTAGCTTTGGCTTGAAATTGCGCGCAATATCAGATACTGTTTGCGCAATTTATAAAGCTCCTGAATGCGGAAAGTAATATAGTCCATAACCCTTCTTATTTATTAGTGATCCTTGATCTACAGCAGACACACTTGCCCTACTTCTTCACTGAAAAACTTTCAACTTTTGATGGATAATATCTCTAAATATAGGACGCGTTATCGATGGTTTTTTATGTGTTCTTCCTCCTGTTTACCCACGTTTACACTTGCTGAGAGATTAACACAAAGATAAATTGTCAGTAATTTTCCACTTCTCCCTGTCAATGTTTGATGGCGAGCTCTTCTCTAGCGGTTGCTAAAAATAGCCACAATCTAACTTTAGCCAACACGCCTTGCAGTGTAAATAATGTTCAAAGTGTCAAGACATATATCAATAATTTTGAAAGTCGTCTAAGTCAATGTCTCCATGTGAGTATCACGCAATGAAAGAATCTCAAGATTTACGGCTGTGATATTTTGGAACGACAATTTGCAAGATCATGCAGTTGATACTGATACACACTTTACAAATACCCAGTGGTATCACTGCCGAGTTTCATTGTTTTTAACTTTTTTGTTGTCGCGTGCTCTTTAAAGACTTGTAATCCAGTTAACGAGAGATTAAGGATTTGGGATAGGCTCGATAATATAATCACGGGTAATCTTGTTTACTTGTGTGGTGAGAAGAGCAAAGTTTATCGGAGGAATCTCGAGCAGAAGGATGCTTGCCAAAGTGTCTTTGCAGTGAAGAAGGGGTCTGTCATTTCCATACCGTCTAGACGTTTACTTATGATAAAATAACCTTTAGAAGTTGAGAACAATTAAGAACAAGAAAACGTGTTTTACGTAAACGAGGAATGCCAACGTTTTTCAACTTGTTAGGGTGAATATAATGCTTTTCCGAAGACATTGTAAAATTGCCGGATTTGCGGCGCGCCAAAGCACCTTTATGTCGCCCTTCAGCCCACAGAAATACTTTTATAACTGCTCAATAACATTAATTTATGGTTTTATTATCATCTCGATCTTGAAAACACATCCGTGATCACTTCACAGGCCACTATTGCAAAGGGCCACGGGTTTTCCCGGAAAGAACCATTCCGAGAGCTGGCTTTGTGAAAACTCTAGCCTTAAGGAATTTTTTCAGGCTTGTTTCCTCTACAACGCCTTATCGGCGCGAGTTTCTGCCGCTGAAAACAGTTCTTGCGTTTAGCTATTTCCCTTGACCACGGGAGGTCCCATTTCTCGTTTGCGAGGGGGGCGCGCACATATCCCGCGGTCTCCGGAAATGAGTAAACAAATAAAGACTAATGAACTGCAGTGTTTGTTTGATGACGCTGTGGTTTCTGCAAAGCACTCCGCGCGCGCTTTCGATCCACCTAACGGAAGGGCGACCGTGGTAAACTTCTCCCTTCGCAGCGCGATTTTCCCGGAATCCGTTTTAGTAAATGCAGATCTCGTGTCACTCGAAGATCAACTCGAAAGCGTGAGCCATCAATTTCACAGGCAATTAGTGCAAATTACCTACGGGACGTATTACAGGTTAATTAGCGCAGTGTTACTAAAAAAATTGCTGCTCTTCAAATAAATGGAAGAATGGAGGTAATATCTCATTTTCACGGACCCACGGATTACACCCAAAAAAGACATTTCAATTAAACACTCGAAAGTCATTCGTCGTGCTCTTTGTAAAGACCGCGATTACTCCCGGTAACATTTACATGACAAGTTTCATGGCGTTGTGATTCTGCTATGTTTAACTTTGTCTGATTGCTAGCATTAGCCTTGAAGTTATTGTGTTTGTTCGGTACGCTTTATCAATCCACTATCGTTTCATCAAGCCGTCCGATAAATCCTCTCTACGCTACGAGATTACAAATCTTGTGCTTTAGGCATAGTGACTCCAATCACTATCTGCAGTCATTCCTTAACTTTATTAAGATATGCTGTCCTTTCGCGAAGCTTCCACTATTGTCATGTTAAGTGCGCTTGTCTCTAAGGAAATCGGTACTTGTGTAGTGTTTGAGTTGCCGAATCTCCACAGATAGTCTGTTAGCTTTCCGGTAGGAACAACTCTGTGAAACTTCGACCTCCTAAGCTCTATCTATACTGAGGTTCTGCGCACGTTATCTGGTTGAAATATTGTAAGGATTGTTTGAGAATTTGATGACGCAGTACCCGTTCACGCGTAACAAACTACGCGAGGCCGACCTAGCTGTGGAACGAAAGCAAACTAACATAGAACAAACTTAAACTAGTTCGCGCTGTGTATAGTCTAGCGATCCGGGGGTTTTGTTTACCGTTCACTATCTGTAGCAAAACAAACTTCTTTAAACGACGCGTCAAAATCACACTGCCCTAAGTTGAAACCATGCGAGATTGTGCGTGCTGCTAATTAGCATGGACATCAACCAGATCAAAACATTGCGCACCGGCCGAATGAATGATCGCGTACATGTGGCGTGTTGAATTTGTGATTTATGATTCCTCATCTTGTACTTACTATCTGGATTGGTAAAGTTCCTGGTCCCTCTAAGTTTTCCCACTGTGGAGATCTTGAGAAAGTATCCATTCTTGTTGTAGAGTCGAACGACTCTTCTGTTGGTTGGAACTTGGAGAATGTTCATTTTTTGCACGCTTGTAGACTTGGCCACTTGTTCGTTTTCTTTAACGGACGTTTGATGGAAATCGGCTTTCTTAACAGCTTGCTTGGACGGCAGAGCCAGCGAAGAACAAATCAGTAGGCAAACGATGGTGACATATGTTACCTGGATAGGACAAAAAAAAATAGACAAAAGATTACTATTACTTGCTAATAATTTAAGCAAATTGACAGAAATGTTCGGTCGCCTCTGACGCGCAAAAATGGTGATTACGCTTTGCTTACACGAAAAATTGCCTCGACTACATAAAAGAGGCTTCAAAACAAAAGCTCTTTACTATAAGAATCATGGTTAAAAATTAACACTGAAGTGAAAGTTCTTAATGCGGCATTTTTTGCCAGTTTAGGACAGCGCGCTTACCTTTCTTACAACAGTCTCCATCGTGGAAGCTCTTGTCATCTACTTGCATTAGAAAGTGTAACCGCAATTTACACCGATTAGATGTCATTATGATTTTATGACCATTTCCTTCCTTATAGTGTCCTTAAACAGTTTGAAATCTATCCTTCATTAAATTCGGCATGGACTCTGCTTCATTATTCAACAATGAAAATCTGCTCTCCTTTGGGCGTGCGACCTTTCTCAGACTTGGCCGCGTCGATATTGTTAGGCTTTTTGTGGGTGAAAAAATGTTTTTAAAATGCCGACATATTTGCTGACTGGCCCCCTATTACCGAGCCATTACCCTTCCTAATATTGAGCTATTTGTAGAGAAAATTGTACAAACATGAATATCTACAGGCCCTTGTAGATAGGAAGTGCTAGGTGAACTTACAGACGATAGGGATTGCGTTCGGAGGAAATTTTGGAGCAGCGTTCGATTAAAGAATAAAACCAGCCGTTTGAAATAGTTTGAATTCTTTGCTTGTCTTAACTGCTTCTTTCGGCATTTGAACAAAAGCTCGATAAGTCACTGAGACAACATCATGAAAGCGTTCGGAGCGACTTCCGCGGCGTCGAGAGGTGTTCTGTGTAGATGTACACAATCAAACAGTCGAAAATTGTTTCGAATTTCTGTTTGCGTTAAAGTGTTGATTCAAAGCTAATGGGGAACGACTGCTCGTTTACAGAGCGCCATTGCTACTTCGGAGACTGAGACACCAGCTGGCACTTGGGAAATAAAAATACTGAATTACCATCTATTCACTGAGGGCTGTGTGCGTTCGTTTCGTTGACGAGACAAAAGACTGTTTAAAGTTCCTTTCCAGGGTTATTATCTGTTCATATTCCTCTCTCGCGCAACTTTCGTTTTCTACTCACCGGAGCGAATGACTTAGAAACCCCTTCGAATACAGCTAATTTCTTACTTCCGGCCCTCTATTTATTAATTACCACCGATCATTCTAAAAAAGATTATCCGTTAAAAACTGCAAAGACACTTCCTAAGAAGGGCAGTGCGGTGCTAAACTTTGCAAAGAACTTCTAGGGGTTTGTCAAATTTTATGCGAGCCAGCCATTTCTTGACGCGTTAATGGACCTGTTCTCCGCGGCATTTAGAGTGCAGCCTTTGTTGTTTCAACTGTAAGAAGCTCTTGATCCAAAAACTATGCATAAATTAGTTTCTGTCTGCTCTGTAGTGAAGTAAATTGCCCTCGCGAGACATTCTAAAAATACTTCGAATTTGTTTCTTGATCGCGTAAGCACCTACATCACCATAGTAACACTGGCATAATTGAAATTTTACTTATAATCTGTTCGTATGCATTGATGTCAAACGTGTTTGAAAAGAATACTACAGAGAGAAACGGTCGTAAGCTGATTGATTTGATCAAAATTACTCGCCGATGCTTTAATTTTTTATTTGTATCGTTCGATTTAAATAAAATCAAGTTGTTCACTTACTTGTGGCATCAAACTCCAGATCGCTCACTGTTGTCAAGTGATCAGTGAGTAGTTTTGCTCTTAATTTTATCAATGGCTTAGTTTTCGTTACGACCAAAACTCTTTTGGGAGTTTTTAAGAGAAGCCACATCAATTAATTAAACACACAATCTACCCATGTGCTCTTCACACACTCGGCGAAAAGTAAATTGTTACATCACTGATGCACCTAAGGTGCAACGGATTCTTCGCACAAGATTGTCAAGAAGACTGTAAGCCCAGCTGATTGCATACCATTTTAGATATCACTCCCAACTGAATCGAGGATTTGAAGCATTCACACTTATTACGTGAGGTTTCGCTTGATTTCACTGAACCGTTTGTTTCGGTACACTAAAATTTCAAGAGTTTTGAGTTATTGCATGAAAACTTAGCAAAACTGACAGAATTGTTTGCCCGAGATAATGCACTTTGGTGATGGCTTTAACTGAGCGTTCCCTTTAATTTAGCTTTTTGTCATTTAAGTTTGCAATTTGAAAGCAAGATTAAACGAAAATGCGCTACTTCTAAGAACAGTAGACTTGGCGCGTTTTTTTAGTGGGTCAATTAACGGGTTCAGATTTTTTCGCCTCACTGACTTTTTCCTTGTTTCAATGTCTTAATAAGATATTGTAATGTTTTGAGCATAAAAAAATACCTTAGCTTCGTTTTAAGCCCAGAGCCAATCTACCCTTCATAGGAGTGCAATGAAGCTTAATACGCTTTAAACACTTCAAGTGTGGAGGTGAAGGTGTGGGAACGCGGAAAAATCAAGTTTGGCCCATGGTTAGCGAGACCGAGCCAGTGTTTATGTACATAAGAATTCTTAAGTAAAATGTGTTGACCTACCCACTCAAGCATGATCCGCTTAGAAGCCCTCTAGAAGTTATCTGCTTCTGTCAGCTCTTTCGTTGCGTAAAGGACATCATCACTAAAGCAAAATGACAAGGGAGCTAGTTAGTCACTTTAGATTACACGGTCAATATCTTTGGCGTTTTGCTGCTAAAATCAACGCCCTCTTTTAAGACTCGTCGCTGGTTTCAAATGCTTCTAATTGTAGTTGTCTCCTGAGCGAAACTACGATAAGCTGATATATGTATTGCGATGGCGTTGATTTTCGATTTACTCTGATTGCCTGTCTGGTAGAAACAAAACTCAGAAAAAAAGGAATGAAAGAAAACAAGGATGGGAAGTCTGACTCATTCATCAAATAGAAATCTTGCTAATTAAGTGACACTGAATATGCTTAGAGAAAAGATTTACAGAAACTCTACGGGAAGATGTGACAAATGCGAACCGGAAATGGACCCCTTTACACCTCGTCCAAAAACATCGTTTTGTACAAGCGCCCAGACTCAAACGCTTGCCGCCAAAACCCGCGGCTCCTTTGAACGTTTTGTAACGCAAAAACCTTGAATTGTATTTCTTCCGTGGCCGTGTTTTGCTTGCGCTTGTGTCCATTGTATTTGAGCTTAAAATGGCCCCTTCTCACGTCATTATTTTGCTTTGTGTTGCCCGCCGCCAGCGAAGTACATATAAACGCATCCCTCGGCCGCCCTTATTTCTTGTGCGACAAGTCATTTCGGGAACGTATTCTTTGAAGTCAGCTCCATCTTTTCGTCTTTTCTTTTGATATTTTTACATGGTTTAAATGGCAAAATTAAAATCAATACATCCTCCTGACACTGTGGATTAGGTGCGTCGCTGTGGAAGCCTGCGAGCACACTACGTCTTTGGAATTGTTGTCAAGATATGTCGAGAGAAGATACTGTGCTGCGCTTTAGAGAATAAAACTCGAAGCTAAAGGGCCATAAAATCGTTCATTACTTCATTAAATTTTACGAAAGTAAACTTTGACACTGAAAATTCAGGTATAATCATCGCAGATAACTCGTTTGGGTGTCTGCGTTCTTGTCCTCCTTACCATCTGAGATTTGTTTTCCTATTTATCTAAGCACTTTTCAGTTGCATGACTATCCTAAATTAATTACTGTCATTTATGACGCATTAGCGCTTCGTTATAGCTGTTTTTCAGACTGAGTGAACTGATTTCCTCAGAAAGCAATATTCAACTCATGTGACAAGAGGCAATGCTAATCTTGGCCAACGGTCAGAGCGTTAGACTCTCCAATACAAACCACCAAGTTCTTTCTGGGGCACTGAGACAGAAAGGCTTTATAGTGAACTGTTGTTAGTGTCACAGCCACTGACAAAAAATGCTTACAATGAGAAGCAACTTCGTACAGAATCATAATTTCTTCTCATATGCTTAGTATATTATCAAGTGTGACCGCCCATTGCTTGATTTCTCCACCCAATCATGTATTCTTTCAGGTATAGTCATAAAAATAGCACCAATTCTTCTTTCTGCCGCCATTTTGTAACACGTGCAAACATGGCGAAAATACAATCCAGTGTCGAGTAATTAAATTCTGAACGTTTGAATGCTGAAATAAAATACGATATGCCGGAGTTGGCTATTCTGTCAGCATAGATCGTTCAAGCTTTCGACATTGTCTTGAGAAAAAGTGAGCCGCAGAAATCCGGCATCGTCGAGGGAATGGTTGACTTTGCAAAGAGGAGCACGGCAATGTTGAATTGTGACTTCGTTGCTTTTTTCAATGAACTCCGTCAACAGCAAACACTGAGTGATAATGACAAACTTGCAGAGCCTTACCAGTCTTAGCCATCCTTCCTTCAAATCGTTTTAGTTGGCAGTCGTTATATTTAGGCGTGTGTGCAATCAGCTCGTTCTTTGAAGGGATGTTTTTGCTAAGCTGTTAGCCTGCGCCCTTGTTCACGGAATGGCGGCACCTTTGCATCTTTTAAGCATGGCGTAGTTTTCCAACTCTTAACAACACAGAAGAATAAGCCAGAAAGCCAATTTCAGTAAAGCATTGTTGAACAAAGGGGCTACCTAGTGCCAGCGGAAACTTTGTGTTACGTCAAAACCCCTTTGCCAATCTTCCGACAATACCCTGTCTCCCTTATGTATATCCTAAATCTCCGTGGGAAGGTAGCCATTTCTACCGGTCTCTGACTGCTTAATCCGACTTTCTCCACAGAGTTGTCCAAGCTCCATCTAAAGAACCCGTGCTGCTCTGCTAATCCGCTATCGCTGCGCCTTAATTAATATAGCCTCGACTGCCACGTTGTTTTGCAAGTATATGAAAACTTCTACTGATTTGCTGTGGCGAAAATAAGCAGCTGACATCATATCAGCATGATCTCCTTGTCTGCTGGCAAACTTAGAACCCTTATAAATTCTCTTCCGATTAGTCTACGATTCGGTCAATCTATGTTTTCTAGAATTTTCCCACATACGACTTAACAGACTTTCTGTTGCAGCCTATATTGTACAAGCTTGCTCACTGTGTTGGCTAGGTATGATTCTAAATGCAGACGAATTGTTCCGAACAAAAAGAGGAACATACTGACTCAGCGCACGTTACTTATCAAAACTTTTTTTCACCTAAAGTCCTAAGCGTTGAGAGGAGCTTTATGTAACTTCTATAAACTAAAGGTTCGTAGCGGTGAGAAATTTAAAAGCAAGCTTTCAGATGCTTCAATTGATCTTACCTCATTTTCAACGCAAACGGCATCTTAGTGAACTTTAAACCATTTCGATTTTTATAGCTATATTTCAGTATTATACCATTTCATTAGTATATTGTTCTCGCACTGCTTTTTTTTTCTATAATTAATTATTTCAAATATATTTTTATCTAAAGGAAACACCGTGTACAAATAAAGTTATCAATCAATACAACCGTCAATCAGTGATGTGGGTTCCGTGTTTTCGTTGAAAGAAAGTGGACAATACAGAAGAATTGTCCCGGCCTTGTGAAATGCTTTTCCTAGCTTCCAATATCCAATTAATGTAAACAGCACATTTTCGCTTTTCAGTCCCCAAATGTTATACATTTTTTGTACGTTTACAAATGATTAAAGCAAGGAAAACGTGCTGAAACGCTGACCAAATCAAATGTCAGCCAGTGCTAAATGGCTAATCAGGCGACTTTTCCCGCGCTTTTGTGTGGCTAGTCACGTGATTACTTGAGGTTTCGCTATTCTAAAGGAACATAATGAAAACCTGAATGCCATTTCTCAGAAAACAATTTGTGGCAATCATGCAGAGAGCAATACTATAATTATTTTTGTAGAACAGAGAAAACGAAAGATTTCACACCCAATTGAATGAACATAATACGGCTTTTTCACCTAATTTTCACCAATTTTAGGGGACCCTTTTAGTTCCCTTCACTGACAAAACTTTGGAAAAGCAAGAAGCGGGTCTCCAAATAAGTAGACTTAGTATTCTAAAACCAAAAACAATTTCCTAATTGTAATTTTTCATCGATCAATGTCCTGTTTTGTCTAACCATGCAACCATTAAATCATCGCTTACTTTTCTCTAACAAAAGTCTCCATTGACCTGTTTTATTCCTTGTTGTGAATTATCGTGTTGACTTTTTTTATAGCTCTTTATTCTCTAAACGTTGTTCGACCTTGCCCTTCAAAATAGAAAGCGTATTCCATTTTCAACCATACATCTACTGTTATTCTACTTTTTTAGCTCTCCATTTTTACATTTCGCTCTTTTTATACATCTATATAAGAACATTGTTTTTATGCCTAGGCTGAATATTATCATTTTTCTGCCGATTTTAAGCTGAAACTGGATATTCTTGTGAATATTGTTAAATTACAATGTATGACATTTTCGTTTTATTGACTTTGATCCGGGCGTTGAAGTACAGTTTTGGAGCCAGACCGCAAGCGATGAAGGGCTGATATGACACAAACAACTTCTTGCAGAACTCTTATCAGCATCAGTAAACAAGCTTCTTGTGCTGAGTGTGTTGTTCTATGGCTAGTTTGCCGTTTAGAGAAAGGAGGAATTGATACAATTGTTTTTTTATATATATTTTGAATCCAAATTTCCAACACACAAAATATATAGCAGTAAAACTGACTGCAGGCAAAAAATACCTCGTGTAGGAATCTTATTAGCATCGAACATACGACAGAATTATAACCTTTTCAAATTCTCATCCTCCTGTTATTCTTAGATTATTCGCAAAAATTTCAGGCTGGATATCCTTACAAATATATTCTTTTGAAAAAAAAGTGCATCGATAAAGACGCCGAGAGGTGATGGGCAACGTCACAAAATTTAGGACCTCTCACCTGAACAGTTTTTGAGTTATTTTCGTCATGGCAAAATTACCGTTAAACTGAAGGAAACCTGAAGAAATAATGAAAACGAAACCTTCAAAAAACAAAAGACCAAAGAGATTGTGATAGGCCATTAGGGAACAAGGATGGTTAAGGACGCCGGAAAGAGATTGAAACGGATTACAAAGGACCAACTTGAAAAATTTAGGCTGAACTTTTCAAGATGTGAAACCGTGATGTGAACGCTCCTTTAATTTTTTCTCCAGATTCTTTTTGTAAACTCTTCCACTCTTGGACTTGGTAGTTTCGTGTACCCAACATACGATCAGCCGATCACGTGCTGGGTAGCGGACTCGTGTCATTGTCACGTTTTCTTGGACTCACCATCAACCCCACATCAGCAGTTCTCGAATGATCGCGGCTAAAGTGACATGCTTGAAGTACACTGTTTTTCTAGCCGTTTTGTCCGGGGATATTTTAATGTTGCGATTGTCTGTGCAATATCATGAAATTGATAAATTCTTGATTAAATTCATATCAATGAAATCTCGTCTTGCAGCACCTCGGAATAAATCTTTTGAATTTACCTCTGTGAAACACTATTCTGTCATCTGCATGATGAAGACAACCTGTAGAGTTCGAGATACAACTTGCGAAGTCGACATTCGAGCTTTGGCAAGACGCTTTTAAACCTTGCAGACGACTATATTGGGTGGATGATCAGTGCGATGAATTGTTTAGGTTTGCCACAGTTCAGGCAAACCATCTAAAGCTATTAAAAATGTTGTTGGGTTGAGAAGTGATCCCTGATAGAGCGTCTAATCATCATTTTCTTAAAGTCTGCCGTCCATTTAGCACTTTTCACTACGCCTTAGATTGCATCCTTGATTGAGTTACGAATTCAACCTACATCCACGCTTTAAAACTTGGGTCATGTAGCAGCTGTCGTAAGATCCTAAACGAATTGGTTCGATACCCAAACCCCCAATCAATGCTAAAACAATAGTGATGATTGAAATCTATTGTTTTAAGTATCCAATGAGAAAAGACCTTACGAAGAGCTGCTACACTACCGTAAAACTTCGGTATCTTACCACGGGTCCTCAGTGTGTTTGTATTTGTGTCTTTTTACCACTATGTTTTTGGCTTTGTTCTGAGCGAAGCAAACACGCGAGAACGATTATAAAGTGACGCGAGGCTGTCCCCACCCCCCTTGCGTCCCACCTCGTTCAGTCCGTTCTATTTTACACGCGCTTTCGACGATTTTGAAAAGAAACACTAGA
>JAHPZR010027199.1:7500-13408 GCA_019787425.1 Platygyra sinensis
CATGTTAGAATATTGATATATCGAACGTGGCCTATTAAGTCGTTGGGTTTAATATCAAATCGTTCCTCTGCTAGTTTATATTTTGACAAAGTTCTCATCACATGGAAGTCCTTTATTTGAGTTAAAACGGGACGTGTCTTTGGAAAGCATGTTCGTGTTTTAGTAAATTCTGGAACGGTTGTGTTCAAAGACAGTTCAGGTCATCTTTTAATTAACCCTCCTGTGTTCCATTTTCATATTAACGTAACGTATAGTGTGTTGGTTAATATTCCAATTTGTTGCTTTCTCAAAAAGAACAGTCCTAAAATAAAACATCTGGCAATGCTTTTACTCTACGCTATGCCAGTGGTACAGTTACTAACTTGATTGATGGGTTCATTGAATTTTATGAACAAAGAATCCATTATTCACATTTCAATGCTGGAATATATATCTGATGCATGTCCAGAAATTAACATAAACATTAGGTTGAGATAATCCATAGTACATCAAGTCAATGATACGGTAATATCAAAGCGTCCCCTTGCTAGTTATCTTTTTAACAAAGTTCTTATCACGCTGGAAGACACCTAGCAAAACTTTGGTGTATTTCTCAGTTCTGTACTTTACGTTTGAAGTTGAATTTAAAAAGCACAGACGTAGTAATACTTTTTGAAGAGTAAGTTTTCACCTTGGTGGAACAATTCAATCTCTTATTGTATCCAAACATCGTGTTTTAGGTTGTTTGCCGTTTGGCTGTTCTCAACCACTATTCTCTCCGGGTCAGACTTAGTCTGGACGCAGGAAAATGAGATGAGAAGATCATGTCAGTCAATATGTAAAAATTTAACAGATTGATTGAACTTTCGGGTGAAAGGATACTCTTTTAGCAGACACAGTTGGTTGACAGCAATTCGCAAAAAGCCAAAGCTTTAAGATCCTGAATCTCAATATCATTTTACACACACCTTCCATTTAAAATAAGTACTCCATACATGCCTCAATAAAGTATTGCAAAATGCCACTTCGTTGTGTGAGAAACGGTCCATTCGAAACTACTCTCTTTTACTGGTAACTCTTGAATTACGGATAAGTCCCTCCGAAAGAAGGAGTCGAGACAGGAGGTAACTCCGCACGCGCGTTGACAACTACTGTCAGCTCAAGACTAAGCCTGCCAGTGGTTATGTTATTAGAGGTCTTTTTATGTCATACCTTTATTAAGAGTGACTATTCTATAAATACTACGGATAGGTGTGCAAAATGCAAAAATCGAATTCCCTCAAACTTTTTCACAAGAAAGCCCTCTGGAAACTATTTAAGAAAATACAACTTTCAGTTCGTTTGGATTTATATTTTTCAAGAAAAGCGATTTTTTAATTTTCACCCTCGGAGAAGCCCTCGAACCACTGAAAAATGTGCTTCGTATTTGCGACTCGTGTGAGAAAACTAAAACAAATATCAAAACTATTTCGATATTACACAATTCAATGACCCTTCCTTTACATAGTACCGTTATTAGAATTCGAAAAGATTCAAACCTGAATTTTTAAAAAATTTTCAAATTTACCCTCCCAAACACCATCATCAGAAAGCTCGATTTTGGCAAATTTCAACGGCAAAATTCCCTACCTGGTACATGGATTCCGCTGTAAAGATGGTATTCTATAGAAAGAGTAAGGTTTCCTCTATCGTTCTGTGAAATAAAATTTTGGGGCAACTCAAACTGCGAATTTTGACGACCGAAAATATTTACGGTACTTGCTTAAAGTTTATGACCTTTGAACTTACAGTTGTCTTAATAAATACAAGAGATAACCTAAACAACAGTTGGAATTTTAGTATGAATGCGACCCTTTCCCCCATTTAAATGATTTATAGTTATTTTTTATCTTCTGTGGGCAATTGTATAGAAAGTAATACTTTTTTTACGCTTCTAACTTGTTTATGAGTACATGCGTATTTGATTACTGAAGCGGAAATTTGTGAACATTAATTTGTTCCATCTTTTAAGTTCTATTTCGTGTGCTGCAAGGCGTTAAGTGTTCTCATTAAAACAAAATGGTATTGCCAAGTAGAAGGTATTTCCTCTCAGATTTTTAAAAACCAAACTATATAGTTTTTGGCGTTACCGTCCCACATGTTAGGGCTTGATTTGCTGCGAGCAGCGTTACCAGCGATTTCCCCCCAAGGTATTCCAGGCTCCAACGGACTGCCGGAATGCCTGGGCATTCCGTGGCCGCAGGGTCTTGCAGGGAATAGATGGAGCTACAGGACAGACCCTGGTGGACAAGGGATCGCAAGGGAATGCTGCGGACCACAGGGAGAGAAAGAAATGAAGGGCCTCGTGGGGGGCAGAGCGGACCGCCAGGACATGATGGGAATAAAAGGAACGCGCGGAAGGCCGAGGTCCGGGTGATCAAGGTAATAAAAGGATATATAGGGAGAGCAATAGGCAGAAAGATCGTGACAAGTCCTTCAAGTGCAGTGCCAAAAAACAAACTGGAAACAATGGTGTGGAAGTATGGTGGATAGTAAAGATAGCGAGTAAGATAAAGGTAAGAGAGAGAAAAAAATTAACTTTTATGGTCCTCATGCAATGTTAAAATTTTAATTCAGGAATTAGACAGAGTTATGCCAGGTGGATCAAAATATTAGAGACATTAAGCACCAGGATGGGAGTGGCGACGGCGACGCCACATTCACTGTTTTGACGTAGTGCGACAACCGTCTCTAGTTCATTGCAAAGTTTTTAGTCCTTTTATTTGATGTACCGTTTTTTTTTCTTACAACACATAAAGAAGTACCTTTCTGTGTGTTACTGTTAAAATTTTTTTGAAGAGAAATTGTACAACGAACATCAGTAGGCAGGAAAATGCGTTAGCACAAGCCGCTAGTCGGCAAATTCACAGAAAGCCCCAAGCTCGAAGAAATCCACCCGGTAAGATCTATATATTTACATCTTCTGTGTTTTAGTTTTTCACGGGATCCAGTTTACAGTCAAACTAAGTGAAGCGTACCCTCAAGATTGCATTAATGAACTGATTTTTTGAAACTTGAACCCGCTAGTGAATTTGATTATTCGAATATTGAACTCACTCGGGTTCCGTTTTGAAAAATCAATTCACTGTTGCGACTTGTAGGTTTCAAACCTACTAGTCTTTTCTAGAATGCAGTAGTGAAATGATTTTCGAAAGTGAAACCCGTTAGCCGTATTCTTGGATCGAGTGAGCGAGTTCAATATTCGAATAATCAATTCATTATTGCATTCTTGAAACGACTATGCGGGTTCAAGTTTCAAATGATCAGTTCATTAATGCAATCTTGAGGGGTACGCTTCACTTAGTTTGACCGTAATATGCGGTGTCAGAGATCATGAGTGCCTCAGCAACAGAACAAAGAGCATTTTTCTCGACTCGAAATTCAGCTTTACATTGTACAGGATCCATGGTTTTAAAGTCAAATTCTTCGTGGTGTTTATACGAGAAGCTAAGGTTCCTCGAAATGTTTATTCTTCAATGAAAGGACGAATTCTTCATTGCCTATTGTTTCCTGGTCATAAGCAACCAGCAGCTCGTCTCTAGCTATTGCAAACGACAACTTGTTTTCAAGGTATTTTCGAAGTGGTATCTTTTATGAAAACTGTCGGGAAGTTGCCGTCGCAATGTTGCTTAACATGCTTAGGCGAGTGAAACGCGAACGCCGGTCTCTCCTCAGCCTTTACGCGAGTGTGTCGTCGCCGTCGCCACGCTCCCATCCTGGTGCTTAAGGTCTCTAATATTTGTTGACCCCCTGGCATAAATCCTTGTCTAATCTTGAATTTAAATTTTAACTTGCATGAGACGATAAAAGTAATTTTTTTGTTTTCTCGTCTCTTACCTTTATTCTTTACCGGGGGGGAGATCTGTTACTATCACGTTGTATTAAATACAATAAAATCCACAACCCACACATGTGTTGGTGGGGTTCTCAGTTGGTTTGTGCACTGCCACTTGAAGGACTTGTCACGCTTACTCCTTTTTCTCCCTTATTTCCTTTATACCTTGATCACCCAGACTTCCCCGCGTTCCCTTTTATTCCCCATCCATTCCTGGCGTCCGCTCGTCCCACGAGGCCCTTCATTTCCTCCCTCTCTCCCTTTGGTCCCAGCATTCCGTGCGATACCACTTGTCACCAGTCTGTCCTTTAGCTCCATCTCTCCCTGCAACCCTGCGGCCCCGGAATGCCAGGCATTCCCGCATTCCGTTGGAATCCTGGCATGACCTGGGAAATCAGGTAACGCTGCTGCGGCAATCAAGCCATACATGTGGGACGGTAAGCCAAAACTTATGTTGTTTTAAAAAATCCCCCCTTTGAGAGGAAAACCCTGTCGTCTTGTGCGCGTGCGCATTTTGTTTTATTGAAGCGCACTTACGCTTGCATGCACACGAAATAGAACTTAAAGATGGACAAATTTAATGTTTCACAATTTCCGCTTCAGTATCAAATACGCATGTACCATAAACAAGTTAGAACATAAAGAAGAAAGGATTAACTTTTCTATGACATTTGTGCGCGCAACAGAACTACATGAAAAATAACTACAGCGATCATTTAAATGGGGTGAAAGGTGCGTGCAGTGTCTGACTAAAATTTCCACAACTGTTGTTTATGGTTTGTTTCTCTTGTATTTGCTGTGTAAGACAACCTGTAAGTTCAAGGTCATAACTTTAAGCAAGTACCGTAAATTTTTCGTCCGTCCAAAATTCCAGTCTGAGTGTGGCCCCAAATTTTTATTTCAGAGAACGATAGAGGACACCTTACATCTTTCTATAGCATACCATCTTTACAGCGGTAATCCAGTAACCAGGTAGGAAGTTTATTTGCCGTTGAAATTTGCGCTACATCGAGAGCTTTCTGCATGGATTGCTGTGTCTGGGAGGGTTAAAATTTGAAATTTTTTTGTAAAATGTCAGGTTGTGACGCGTGCTGGGCGTCAATTCTAATAACGGTACTTTGTAAAGGAAGGGTCATTGAATTGTGTAATATCGAAATAGTTTTGATATTTGTTTTAGTTTTTCTCACACGAGTCGCAAATACGAAGCACATTTTTCAGTGGTTCGAGGGCTTCTCCGAGGGTGAAAATTAAAAAATCGCTTTTCTTGAAAAATATAAATCCAAACGAACTGAAAGTTGTATTTTCTTAAATAGTTTCCAGAGGGCTTTCTTGTGAAAAAGTTTGAGGGAATTCGATTTTTGCATTTTGCACACCTATCCGTAGTATTTATAGAAAGTCACTCTTATAAAGGTATGACATAAAAAGACCTCTAATACTAACACTGGCAGGCTTAGTCTGAGCCTGCAGTAGTGTCAACGCGCGTGCGGAGTTACCTCCTGTCTCGACTCCTTCTTGTCGAGAGGGATTGAATCCCGTAATTCAAGAGTTACAGTAAAAGAAGAGTAGTTTCGAATGGACAGTTTCTACACAACGAAGGGGCATTGTTGCACCAATACTTATTGAGCATGTATGGAGTACTTATTTTAAATGAAGGGTGTGTAAAATGATATTGAATTCAGGATTCTTAAAGCTTTGGCTTTTTGCGAATTGCGTCCAACCAACTGTGTCTGGTAAAAGAGTATTACTTATCACCGAAAAATTCAATCAATCTGTTAAATTTTTAATTTGACTGACATGATCTTTCATTCTATTTTCTGCGTCCAAGACTAAGTCTGACCGCGAGAGAATAGTGGAGAACAGCAAACGGCAAACAACCTAAAACAGATGTTTGGGATACAATAAGAGATTGAATTGTCCACCAAGGTGAAAACTTCCTCTTCAAAAGTATTACTACGTCCTTGTGCTTTTTAAATTCAACTTCAAACGTAAAGTACAGAACTGAGAAATACACCAAAGTTTTGTGGTGTTTCCAGCTGTGATAAGAACTTTGTTAAA
>JAHPZR010027200.1:0-40000 GCA_019787425.1 Platygyra sinensis
ATTATTAACAGTGGAATCTCAGTTGTGACCAACCCTTGTAAGCGAACAGTTTTCCAAAATACAAAAGTTTCCAAGTCAAATAAATCTCTGTATTCCAAACCTCTTGTAAGCGACGGCAGTCACTTTTAGAGCTAAAAGTTTGAAATTTTCTTTGAATTTTAACCTCCCATAAGCATCCACTGGACAGGTTCATATAATGGAGCATAAGCTGGATTAATAAGGTGTGGTAACATTATTGCATTCCTGGATACCATGTAGTACAAGAGACAAAAATTTCTCAATGGGATATTTTAGAAAAAACAATACAACATTGAAAACATGGGATAAATCTCTCCAGTTACCATATGCTAATGGCACAAAATTTTGACCCAGTATGATCTAAGTGACTACAACCTGTAAGCGGCCACCCAAGCTTGTCAGTTTGGGTGGTTGCTTATCAGATGTTCAACTGTATATTACTTATAATATATATTAACTCTTATTAAGCAACCTCAGTTGGTTTTGTATAAAAAGACTCTTGACCAAGGTTATGAGTACAGATTGAGCACAGTGAGGTATGTACACATGACCAAGGTCAAGATTCTCCCATAAAGAACCAACTAAGCTACGTTAAAAACCTTATTTGTTTAATGAAACTGATATTTTGCTGGTGGACCGCTGATAAGCTGAACTTAAATCTGTCAAAGTTTCCTTGTCTTTGTTACCTTTTCATTTTTTCTTAACAGGCTCTTTGGAATGTCCATTTAAAAAAAATAGTCAATATTTTTGTAATTTAGTTTGAAACTTTTTTCACTACAAAATGTAACAGCTCTGCATGCCAGTCTAGATGGGAAAATCTAGACTGGGTTCAATATTGATTTCAGCCAATCACATTTGTGAATTTGTTAGTTCCCAGTCCTTGTGAGACACGGGTATATCATAAATGTATATTAGACGACAAAGCAAGAGACATTTTGTACCTGCAGTAGATTCTCCACTGTCTTTTGTTTGATTGATATTTGCTGTCACAGTAAACAGGATTGGTTGATACAGTTGCAAAGGGGCAAGCTTTTCAGGGCTGTGTGTCATTGTCGCTGAGAACAACAAACTTCTGTAAGGGAAGCTGGATACTGGCAAAACTAGCTGCAGTCTGCAATCCTGGGGGACTCCTGATTGTTTGAAGGTTACAAGAAACTGGCCTGAAATTGAGAACACAATAGTTTAGGGGAGCCAGTGATGATTAAATAAACTTCACTCAACAGTCTGAAGGACTTCCCTGGAAGAAATACCAGCTCATTGCAGGTGACCTGCAGTTTGGTCAGAGGTCCTCAATAACCTCACAACCAACTTATTTTCATGGGTGAAATAAGCACTGGGAAGAATGAAGGGTCTTACCCAAGAACACAACATAATGGCTCTAGCAAGGCACCCTAGAAGGCAATACACTGCAAAGCAGCTGGTGTCTAATTAAACCCATGACATATAGGGTATTGAAATCCATCTAATAGCTGTTTGTATATAACAACAGTGTATGTGCCAGAGAGAGCTTTCCTGTATAAATGTTATTACAAAACCTGGCATTTCCTAACAGCCTTTGGTGCAGATGGCCACCCAAAATGCTAAGAAACAGAGATACATATGTAGCATTTGCAGTACTGTGGAATTCCAAACCCTGCCCCCTGAAAATTATGGCACCCTGAAAATGCAATGTACCCACCCCCTGAAAGGAGTGGTCCATCCTAAAGCAGCAGCCCTTTGAAGAAGTCACTAAAGAAGAACTGAACTCTCAAGTGCAATGCAGATGGAACAGCCTGACTGCAGGACTCCACAACTTAAAGAGCTATCTGTGTGATTTCATTTCAAACTTAACTGAATGTTTTTTCAAGCTATGATTTGTAAGCTGTATTTGTCTGGTAGCAGAGTCAAATGATACAGAGTAATCAGTTGCATTGCAATTTACATGTAATGCAACTATTATACTTTTGAGTTTTGAGTGAGTTGCCCATTGCTCAGGACTTTCTGGTCTCATGCTTTAACTTGGTGAAATTCCAGCTCCACTTAACATCTTATTCGACGAACTCAAGACTTTATATGGTTACAACTCTGGAGACCCAAGGTGTCTTCTCTTAAATTATTACATCTGAATTACAAAATTTCACATCTTCAGGTACAAGATGGACTCTAAATCCCCTACTTTTCCAGCCTTAATGGGCGTTATTAAAAGAAAAAATACTCGTATACAAAGCGGCTGCCGTAGCAAACAAGACTTTACAAAAATTCCAAACAAGATGGACAACTCTCTTACCCTTGTTGGATAGTTAATCAATGGTTTCTGGCACATTATTATTATCATTATTTTTTTTCTGACCATTTTTTTTTTCTGAGTATAATTTAGTAATTTAAAACATGGTAATTGTTGTTAATTTTGTACAGTAAGCTTATTACAGTTGTATTGTGTATGTTTAGTATATCGATTTTGTTTGTGAGACCTGGTAGTGTCATAAGTATTGTAAGTAAGTGTAAGCCATAGTGAGTGAATTTAAGTAAGGACATTTTTTGTAAGTTGAATATCTTAAAAAAAACTATTATACTTTTTGTCCATCAGTGCCAAATATTGGTGTAAAAAGTTTGATGTGTACCAACATTTGGGTCTTTGTTTTGTTTACAACTAAGTCTGCTTTGTTTATGTGGGAAGTTAGTAACATACAGAGAATTCTAATTTCATGTGTTATGTACCTGCTTGGTCTGAAACATGAAAAGTACAAATGCTTTTTATACATTCGCAAGTAATGACTACCTGAAAGTAGCAGTCTGTTTTGCGTACTAAATTTGAAAGTAACAGGGCTTGTTACATGTTACTTTGGAATTCTTCACTAGATCTGTGATTTGTACATAGGGCAGCTGACCATAATTTTTCTCATTGATCAACTTGTCGAAATGTACCCTATACACTATGCTATACACTTTGTTAATTTCCAGTTAAATTTACAGAAAGGGGCATGCCTGCAACTAGCTAAGGCTAATCTAGACAGGCCATGCCTTGATAACTGAATTACAAAAATATATTGAAACAGAAATTAACTAATAAGGTAGAAGAGAAAGCCAGTATTGAAAAACAACCAGCAAAACTGTTACATTAACCTAACAATAGTTTTTTCCTGTACTAAATGCACGCTGATGATCACAAAATAGTGTGACAAAACGTCTGTCTGATTTGATATATTGACTTATGAGCTGTTAATGTACACCAAACCTGTCATTCCCGACAACATCACTTGCATAATGCCTGTGATAAGCAGCCTTGAGTACTTTACTAAGCCAGCCGTGATAAGACTGATCCAAGAGACGATCAGCTTCATCAATAACCAGGAACCTTACATGATGAAGAGTGAAGTTTGGAGTTGACGAGATGTGATCAACTAACCTCCCAGGTGTACAGATGAGAATATCAACCCGGCTGCTACTGCCACAAGACCTGAAATAACGCAACGGATACTGTAATTTCTTAAAGAAAAGAAACCTGGGGTAACCCAAAAAAAACTGAGCTTTAGTCTGTGGACTGCTCATGCATGAACAAGGTCCACTGACTACCCTACATACCTCCTCTATGGGACCACAAACAAAATACTGGAGGCATTACTGGCATGAGTGGTCTATTCATACAACCAGTAAGTCAAATCTTAACTTATAATTATTTATCATTTTACTTTCGAGGTGGTCCTTAGAGGGGACCTGTGAACTGGTCAGTGTTGTAGTCTATGGATCCAGACTGGGGGGTCAGTGTTTTCTGGTTACTTGATCCCCTGATCGGTGCTTGACAAATCACTATTATTAATTAGTAGAATTCTACTAGTATACTAAAGCAAATGCTGTTATCTGATTGGCTGAGCCATTGCACACTATCAGCCATTAGTGAGCAGTGGCTGGAGGTCGTCACCATGGCAACATTTTTTCATTTTGCCAAAGTTTTGATCTAAATGCTGGGGTTTCAATAAAGTTTGAAGTAGGCAGCCAGTTTGAGAAGAGTAGGCGACAGTATTGACAAGGGGCCGCAAGGCCCCTTTTGCTAGGGGGGTCTGGGGGCATGCCCCCCAGAAAAATCTGAAATCTGGAAGCTCTGAAACACTATTTCCAGCGTTCTGAGCATCAAATTGTGTATAAATATAAGTACGATTTCTTAGCGCAATGAGGCGTAACCTTGATCTCGAAATTGAAGTAAAAAGTACATCCAAGCTCATCAAAATAAATTTTAATTTTGTTTGAAAGGGTCGTTCTTTAATTACTTCAATTTAGGCAGAAAGTAGCCGACGTCTCTGATCGACGAAGCCGACGCTCTTCGTCGGACGTCGGTCCTTATTGTAACCCATGTAAATGGATAATTAAATTTAAGAAACCTAAAGGAAGAACATTTGCAGTTTCTTGACTTAAAAAAGTTGAAATTATTGAAAAACTGATGTGTGCATGTCCCCAACTTAAATGACCAGCGAAGGCGCAAAGTTTAATATTAGGTTGAGAAATAATTGGTAATTGTTATTTGAAGTAAATTTTAGTAAGAATTCTACTACAACAATTAGATTATTTGCTCTTGATTTCTATGAGGTGAAAGTCAATTCGGCCTTCAGCCTCACCGACTATCACCTCATAGAAATCTTGAGCTCATAATCTAATTGTTAAGTAGAAGCAAGACTTACCCAGGATTAACAAGCTGCTCCTGATCTTTAGAGAAAGATTTAGATCCAGATGCCAGTCCAACCCTTAAACTTGTTCCTTCAGTAAACATTTCAAATACTTGTTTGACCTGGTTTGCAAGATCTTTAGTAGGAAGGATGACCAAGGCTCGCAAGTGACACACCACCCTTCTTAATAGACTCTGCACAATAGGCAACACATAAGCAAGCGTCTTGCCACTTCCAGTGGGCGCTGACACACACACATCACTAGGCTGATAACCACCAATGCCAAAACAACTGTTAGTTTCCATCTGAGATAGTATGGCAGGGATCACAGCACTCTGAACAGGAAATAAGTGATTTATATCATGCTGTTGCAGTTTTCTGATTATATGTGCGGCCAAGTAACGAAATTTTTCCACAGGAATCAAATTTCCACTTAAGTCAGAGTTGACAATTGTAGGTTTAGCAAGCCAGTCAGGCAATACTCTCCGCACTTTTTTGACTTCTTTGTCTTTTTTATTACCTCCGATAACAGTAAATCCTGTTTCGTTGCTGTTGTCGTCTGGTGTTTCCACTGAATTTTCCTCTGCGTTATCTAGTTTTTCTTGAGTAATGTAGTCTGGTTTATGCTCACTATTTCTTCGACTGTTTACAATTATTTCCTCTTTCGACACATCATTACCTTCGTATCTTTTCACATCCTTCTTTTTCGTAGCTTTAGTCACTTTAATCTCTTCTGAACTATCCGCCAAGATGTCAGATTCAACGGAAGGCTCCTTAACATCGTCCACTGATGTACCTTCCTCTAATGGCCTTTTCTTCTTTTTCTTATCTGATTTTTCTTTTGCGTGTTTTGTTTTCTTTTCCTTGGCTTTCTTAGGCAAGCTTACTCCTTCTTGCGCATCAGATTTTAGCTTTTTGGGGCTCAAAATCTCCTTGTTGTTCAAACTCACGAGGTTTTCTTCTTCATGAACCAGCGATTGCCTTTTCTCTTTCGATCCGCGATGACACGTTGTAATTGGGCAAGTCTTGAAGTCTCATCCCGTCGCCAAGACTCACCTTCATCATCCCCCATGTACCGATCTACTCTGAAAAGATCCATTTACAGGGAAATTTCCAATATTACAAGAAATCATAGAAATCATGAAGGTTTCATGTAACCAAGCTGGACGCCATCTTTTCTTTTTTAACAGAGTAGACTGGGTATGAAAAAACCGCTGAGCAATAATTCTGCTGGCGGCTTGAGGGGAAACCTTGAGGAGCATGGTAACACAAAACTCTGATTGGCTTGGTAATAGGCCCAGGGTAATAGGCTAATGCAGCTGGTGCGTAGAGCCGGATCGCACAGTTATTTACAAAAAAATTATCAAAAATTTCCAGTTTTCTTGTTAAACATCCCCCTCCCCTTACATAGGCTATGAATGGGAACGGTTTTGGGTATGGTTTGCATACTCCAATCAGCAATTACTATTTGAAAACATTTTTTCATCATTAATTCAGGCTTTTCATGAACTCATCCGGCTTGGGAAGGATGATTTTACTAATAATCATGGCTAACGTCTTCTCAAGAGCTTACTCAAACCAAATCAGGCCAACGAATTTTTCTGTTTTTTTTTTTTTTGTTTTTGTTTTTTTGCGTGACGACCCTGATAACGGCTGCGAATGAGACTAACCATCAACCAAATGTCAGGAAGTCTACACATACTTCTATATGTTGAGTCTCTAGGGGTTCTTATGGTGAAGGAATTCTTATTGTGAACATAATTATAATTTAAGTAGGAGGAACTGTGCACAAGCCAAAAACTTCAATCAGTTCGTCTGTTTTCGTCAATCGTGTAGTCTCTCAGGCCGTCAATTATTCTTTAGTAGAGGTATCCATTCTTCTAACGCAAACAAGGACACATCAACCACAGGTACAACGTTAATACTCTCTTTATTAATGATGTCAATTTCCTGCTTCCCCAATAAAAATACCACGCAACAGACATGGCAACACTAACTACAACATTAACTTACAACGAAGTAGAGGCATTTAAGAATTAAATCTGATTCATTTCTTTTGTTCTTAGAATGACTGTGTAATGGTCGAAGGCAATGACATATGTAGCTACGACAAGAGACAGCTCTAAGGAACGTGAAGATGCTTCTCTAATGAAAAACTTGTCTGAAAAGATTGTTGGTTTCTGACTGTATTGGATTCAATGAAGTACAAACTCTTATTTCCACCCACAGTCTCAGTTGATCTTTTGCGTGTCAGTTTATTTTGGAGCAGTTATTTAGATTGCTAGAATAATATTATGTCACAAGTATCTGAAAAAGGCTTGGGAGGAGACTAAAATAATTTTGACTAAGATGAGATCTTCCATTTATTTTACAATCATTCATTTAAGTGAAAATTAGGAAAGTGGAGTGGGTCATTCCAGTGTGTTTACATGGTTCGAACGGTTTTCTGCAAGACACAAGATGCTCACAAATTCATCACTTTCTCTTAGAAATGAATAATCTAGCATACATGTATGAACAACTACGCATGTATTTCAGATATTCATCGACCATCCCTTCCCCCCTAAAGTCCTCCATGCACTAATTCCAGCCACTTGAAATAGTGAAAGCATATGACAGATCTCTCCAAGTCTGTTAGCATTTAAGATTATTTCTTTGGTGCAGATTGTCACTGGCACCGTAAGACACCAAACAGGAGGTATAAGTTACAGTATTTAAGGCAGAGTCATTGCAAGGATTTACACTATCTCGTATTTTTCCACTGAAAACCCAACTTCTTGTGAAAACTTGACAGGCTTCTTTTCATCGACTGAAGTGACCTCTATAATCTGAAAATTAAAAAATTTGTTCAAATTTATTAGTACACAATCATAAAACCTACATGTATTTGAAAGACTTCATAACCAAAACCCTCTCACTTTCTCAAACAGACAGCAGTTTCCCTTGCAGACTGACGGGAGTTTGTGTTTCTTTCCAAATTGGGAAGGGAGTAAACAAGGAGATGATTTTTATGTTACTCCAACTCTTTTCCTTCAGTACCACCCCTTGATGTTCACGATTCAGACGAACACTCATTTAACTTTATGAGCAAAGATTAGCAGCTTGCAAAATCCCTTGGAAGTAATGGATGATAATTAAATAATAGTTTATTAGCTCCTACTTTCTTAAGGCTTTTGATCCGGATCTTAAAAGAAGTAGTCTAGGGGTCTTAAGTTTTAACCCAGCAAATTCAACAGTCCAAAATAGATATATTTAATATTATATATCTCTGGAATTTCATCTTCCTAAAAGCCTGCCTCCCATTAGAAACTTCTCTAGGAGCGGAACCTTCCACAAAGACGACAACCCTGTCAAAGAACACATCCCAAAAAGGAACACCTTCTGTACAGGGACACAGCCCATACAAGTACGAACAAACATTCTCAAACTCATTAATAATACATCAAGTTAAAACAAAGAAAATCACAACCGTGAAGGAGGTTTGGATAACCGGTCTTTATTGGCAGATTTTGACGATTTTCTTCTATGTTTACTCCTTATTTTTTGTTTCGATTGAGAAGATATATCAAACACTAGAGACTTTGTTTCATCGGCTATCCTGGAACACCTCGAATTTCGTCAAAATGCTCGTCATTATTTTCAACTCTCTTCTCGGTGTTTGGACATCCCAATGTAACACTGTCGCTCGTGTTTGATATATTAAGAGAACAGCCGGGAGTATTTTACATATTGTTGTTCATAGCTGCATTAGCATCAACTGCAGCAAGGCTGAAAAGTCTATTTTCCATAGCAGTCTAGACTGTAACCGTTATCTTTCACACAACACAACAAGGTTTTTGTGAAAATTACCTTAAGGTCGCAGTATGATTTTCTTGATGAGAAGGTCACTGAAACTGGAAAGAAATCACCAGGATGTCCAGCGATGCTAAATTCCATGCTACCACTTTTGTTGGATGTGTCGATGACTGGCAGCTGCCACTCAAGTACAGAATGCTTGTGATCATAGTGATATTCGCCATCAACTTCTCCTACAACTGGTCCACCGACACCATGCCTGCAAATCAAACACACAATGACAGCATTTAGATTTACATGTAGCACCACAAGTGTTGCAGCTTATACATTGGATTTTGTTGTTATGGTGTAATTCCAGAAAATATCCATACCTGCCTCATGGAAGGGATTTTTTCTAAGACCCTCCACCACTCTGAAAATTCCAATTAAGCTTCATACATTTTTTTGGCCTTACAGAACCCTGTCAGTTAGAAAAGCGAGTGAGTTTGGTTAAGGAGAAACTACAAAGCCAACAACACAACATGGCCAGTCCAAAAGCACATGGTTTAATGAAAAGCGGGGGGGGGGGGGGGGGGGGGTTCGAGCCCCTGAAACTACATAGACTCCAGTCCATGACACAACGAGAACGACAATGAGGTCCTAATTACAATGTATACCTGAAACCTTACCTTATAGTGTAAACAACGTTCAAAATGTCACTTTGTCTAGCTTCAAGAATTAAGTGCTAAATCTGACTTTCAACAAACCTCCCACCCCCCAGGAAATTCCAATCCCTTCTGTGGGGGGAGTATGGATATTTTCTGGAACTGCACATTGTTGCCATGTCTGACAACAATGTTCAAAACTGCCAGCTACATTCAATACAACTACCTTGTTTCAAGAACTTTTTTGTGACAACCTAATGTCGCAAGTTAAAACTCTTTCAGCTGCATGGCAATACATGTAGCTTTACAACAGTTATCCATCATTTTATTTCACCACTACATTTTGCTTCTGATTGGTTTATCACATGATTGGATAGTGTTATTGGCAGAGAGACAATATCTGACCATAGCGTCTGTTGTGTAAATTTTTCTCAAAACAAGCAGGCTTAGAAAAAGAAAATTTAACAAACTGAAAAATTGATTGATTTGCATTTAGAGAGTTTTTATCCGCTTTCTTTTCAAATTCCACATTTGCCTTTCACGTCTTTCATCTGAAAGAGTCGAAAATAACTCAACATGATTTTTTAGCTAGGGAGTGGAAGAAAAGACATTACAGTGTTTTTGTCTCAGAACTATCAGTCTAAAATTTAACCCATGGAAATTTAATGCTCTTAAAACTAGCATATTTCCTTCATATATATAAATTTTAAGAACAAATTTTTGTGGGCTGATATCAACTGTTAGTAAATTCTCAGCTCCGACTATTGCATTTCTAGCTTTTTGATTGGCTAAAAAACTCCGACTATGAGCCAATAGTCGGAGTTTTACGTCATATGGAAAATAGTGCGCCAAGTTTAAAATTTTTCGCTTTGTAAAACTGTGGAAATAAAAATCGGCGGCAAAACCCGGTTTGAGAATTTACTAAAACAATTATTCCATTCGCCCTTGTTGGATATGAAGTGATTATAACCAACTCGCGCTTTCGCGCTCGTTGGTTATTTTATCACTTCATATCCAACGCGCGCTCATGGAATAATTGTTATATAGTTCCTCTTCAAAAACACTTAATTATTGTTTTAGCAGTGTCATTTTGCTATCCATTGATGGAGGAGGGAAGCATACTTTATGTAAAAACAGTGTATGTTCAAACTTAAAAAATGTCTGAGTCGAAATGATTAGCCACCTCACATTCATCAGTGGCCAATGTAAGGACTCTATTACTATTCCTCATACTTTTACAAATCAAGCAATCATTGTACTGACTTGCCTTATTACTGAGGGTACAACTTTTACTGTACACTCACTTAGCAGTCACAATTACTGTACCTTCTGATGCCACATTACATCCATTAATTAAGGTCTCCCAGAGAGAAATACATATTCCCTCGAGTCCTTACAAATTTGACTTGCTCTATTTACACTGTATTTCCCTATTAGTAACTTGCTGTTCTCTAACATTTTTACAGTGTTCCCATCAGTAGTGAAGATATTCCTTGTTCATTCGGTGCAAGTTCATATGTTTAAAGTGGTAGGTAGTTTGCGGTGTAACAGAAGCGGGGATGTCGGAACAGCAACAAGGTTATTTATTTCACACGAGACACAGTAATTCAACAAGACTTCACAAGAGCACACGCTGGGCTTGTAAACTATACTTCAACTTCTGTCACTCTTGTATAAACACCGCCTCTTGCCAGATATCCACGTAACCTCTCTGTTACACTTCACAAACATGACCACTGTCGACACTTTACACGCGACCTTCGTCACACTTCAATAAACACTACTGATGGGAACACTGTAAAAATGTTAGAGAACAGCAAGTTACTAATAGGGAAATACAGTGTAAATAGAGCAAGTCAAATTTGTAAGGACTCGAGGGAATATGTATTTCTCTCTGGGAGACCTTAATTAATGGATGTAATGTGGCATCAAAGTACAGTAATTGTGACTGCTAAGTGAGTGTACAGTAAAAGTTGTACCCTCAGTAATAAGGCAAGTCAGTACAATGATTGCTTGATTTGTAAAAGTATGAGGAATAGTAATAGAGTCCTTACATTGGCCACTGATGAATGTGAGGTGGCTAATCATTTCGACTCAGACATTTTTTAAGTTTGAACATTACAACTGTTTTTACATAAAGTATGCTTCCCTCCTCCATCAATGGATAGCAAAATGACACTGCTAAAACAATAATTAAGTGTTTTTGAAGAGGAACTATATAACAATTATTCCATGAGCGCGCGTTGGATATGAAGTGATAAAATAACCAACGAGCGCGAAAGCGCGAGTTGGTTATAATCACTTCATATCCAACAAGGGCGAATGGAATAATTGTTTTAGTAAATTCTCAAACCGGGTTTTGCCGCCGATTTTTTATTTCCACAGTTTTACAAAGCGAAAAATTTTAAACTTGGCGCACTATTTTCCATATGACGTAAAACTCCGACTATTGGCTCATAGTCGGAGTTTTTTAGCCAATCAAAAAGCTAGAAATGCAATAGTCGGAGCTGAGAATTTACTAACAGTTGATATCAGCCCACAAAAATTTGTTCTTAAAATTTATATATATGAAGGAAATATGCTAGTTTTAAGAGCATTAAATTTCCATGGGTTAAATTTTAGACTGATAGTTCTGAGACAAAACGCACTGTAATGTCTTTTCTTCCACTCCCTAGCTAAAAAATCATGTTGAGTTCTTTTCGACTCTTTTCAGATGAAAGACGTGAAAGGCAAATGTGAATTTGAAAAAGAAAGCGGATAAAAACTCTCTAAATGCAAATCAATCAATTTTTCAGTTTCTTAAATTTTCTTTCTCTAAGCCTGCTTGTTTTGAGAAAAATTTACACAACAGACGCTATGGTCAGATATTGTCTCTCTGCCAATAACACTATCCCATCATGTGATAAACCAATCAGAAGCAAAATGTAGTCGTGAAATAAAATGATGGTTAACTGTTGTAAAGCTACGTGTATTGCCATGCAGCTGAAAGAGTTTTAACTTGCAACATAAGGTTGTCACAAAAAAGTTCTTGAAACAAGGTAGTTGTATTGAATGTAGCTGGCAGTTTTGAACATTGTTGTCAGACATGGCAACAATGTGCAGTTCCAGAAAATATCCATACTCCCCTCACAGAAGGGATTGGAATTTCCTGGGGGGTGGGGGTTTGTTGAAAGTCAGATTTAGAACTTAATTCTTGAAGCTAGACAAAGTGACATTTTGAATGTTGTTTACACTATAAGATAAGGTTTCAGGTATACATTGTAATAAGGACCTCGTTGTCGTTCTCGTCGTGTCATGGATTGGAGTCTAATGTAGTTTCAGGGGCTCGAACCCCCTGCTTTTCATTAAACCATGTGCTTTTGGACTAGCCATGTTGTGTTGTTGGCTTTGTACAATGTAGTTTCTCCTTAACCGAACTAACTCGCTTTTCTAACTGACAGGGTTCTGTAAGGCCAAAAAAATTAAAGAAATTATGAAGCTTAATTGGAATTTCCAGAGTGGTGGGGGTTCTTAGAAAAAATCCCTTCCTTGGGGGAGGTATGGATATTTTCTGGAATTACACCATAACAACAAAATCCAATGTATAAGCTGCAACACTTCTGGTGCTACATGTAAATCTAAATGCTGTCATTGTGTGTTTGATTTGCAGGCATGGTGTCGGTGGACCAGTTGTAGGAGAAGTCGATGGTGAATACCACTATGATCACAAGCATTCTGTACTTGAGTGGCAGCTGCCAGTCATCGACACATCCAACAAAAGTGGTAGCATGGAATTTAGCATCGCTGGACACCTGGTGATTTCTTTCCAGTTTCAGTGACCTTCTCATCAAGAAAATCATACTGCGACCTTAAGGTAATTTTCACAAAACCTTGTTGTATTGTGTAAAGATAACAGTTAAAGTCTAGACTGCTATGGAAAATAAGCTTTTCAGCCTTGCTGCAGTTGATGCTACTGCAGCTATGAACAACAATATGCAAAATACTCCCTGCTGTTCTCTTAATATATCAAACACGAGCGACAGTGTTTCATCGGGATGTCCAAACACCGAGAAGAGAGTTGAAAGTATGACGAGCATTTTGATGAAATTCGAGGTGTTCGAGGATAGCCGATGAAACACAGTCTCTAGTGTTTGATATATCTTCTCGATTGAAACAAAAAAATATAGGAGTAAACATAGGAGAAAATCATCAAAATCTATGCCAATAAAGACCTGGTATCCAAACCTCCTTCACGGTTGTGATTTTCTTTGTTTTAACTTGGTGAATTTTTAATGAGTTTGAGAATGTTTGTTCTTACTTGTATGGGCTGTGTCCCTGTACCGAAGGTGTTCCTTTTTGGGATGTGTTCTTTGACAGGGATGTCGTCTTTGTGGAAGGTTCCCTCTCCTGGAGAAGTTCCTAATGGGAGGCAGGCTTTTAGGAAGATGAAATTCTGGAGATATATCATCTTAAATATATCTATTTTGGACTGTTGAATTTGCTGGGTTAAAACTTAAGACCCCTAGACCACTTCTTTTAAGATCCGGATCAAAAGCCTTAAGAAAGTAGGAGCTAATAAACTATTATGTAATTGTCATTCCATTACTTCCAAGGGATTTTGCAAGCTGCTAATCTTTGCTCTTAAAGTTAAATGAGTGTTCGTCTGAATCATGAACATCAAGGGGTGGTACTGAAGGAAAAGAGTTGGAGTAAGATAATAATCATCTCCTTTTTTACTCCCTTCCCAATTTGGAAAGAAAAACAAACTCCCGTCAGTCTGCAAGGGAAACTGCTGTCTGTTTGAGAAAGTGAGAGGGTTTTGGTTATGAAGTCTTTCAAATACCTGTACATGTAGGTTTAATGATTGTGTACTAATAAATTTGAACATATTTTTTAATTTTCAGATTATAGAGGTCACTTCAGTCGATGAAGAGAAGCCTGTCAAGTTTTCACAAGAAGTTGGGTTTTCAGTGGAAAAATACGAGATAATGTAAATCCTTGCAATGACTCTGCCTTAAATACTGTAACTTATACCTCCTGTTTGGTGTCTTACGATGCCAGTGACAATCTGCACCAAAGAAATAATCTTAAATGCTAACAGACTTGGAGAGATATGTCATATGCTTTCACTATTTCAAGTGGCTGGAATTAGTACATGGAGGACTTTAGAGGAGAAGGGATGGTCGATGAATATCTGAAATACATGCGTAGTTGTTCATACATGTATGCTAGATTATTCATTTCCAAGAGAAAGTGATGAATTTGTGAGCATCTTGTGTCTTGCAGAAAACCATTCAAACCATGTAAGCACACTGGAATGACCCACTCCACTTTCCCATTTTTCACTTAAATGAATGATTGTAAAATAAATGGAAGATCTCATCTTAGTCAAAATTATTTTAGTCTCCTCCCAAGCCTTGTTCAGATACTTGTGACAAAATATTATTCTAGCAATCTAAATAACTGCTCCAAAATAAACTGACACACAAAAGATCAACTGAGACTGTGGGTGGAAATAAGAGTTTGTACTTCATTGAATCCAATACAGTCAGAAACCAACAATCTTTTCAGACAAGTTTTTCATTAGAGGAGCAACTTCACGTTCCTTAGAGCTGTCTCTTGTCGTAGCTACATATGTCATTGCCGTCGACCATTACACAGTCATTCTGAGAACAAAAGAAATGAATCAGATTTAATTCTTAAATGCCTCTACTTCATTGTAAGTTGATGTTGTAGTTAGTGTTGCCATGCCTGTTGCGTGGTATTTTTATTGGGGAAGCAGGAAATTAATAAAGAGAGTATTAACGTTGTACCTGTGGTTGATGTGTCCTTGTTTGCGTTAGAAGAATGGATACCTCTACTAAAGATTAATTGACGACCTGAGAGACTACACGATTGACGAAAACAGATGGACTGAAGTTTTTGGTTTGTGCACAGTTCCTCCTACTTAAATTATAATTATGTTCACAATAAGAACTTCTTCACCATAAGAACTCCTAGAGACTCGACATATAGAAGTATGTGTAGACTTCCTGACATTTGGTTGGAGGTGAGATACGCGTTTCGTAAATATTTCCAAACAAAACTGTGTCCTTTTTCCCCTCTTATCCCATTTCAGTCTTGACCCCAACACCCCCCCCCCCCCAAAAAAAAAAAAAAAAAAAAAAAACATTCGTTGGCCTGATTTGGTTTGAGTAAGCTCTTGAGAAGGCGTTAACCATGATTATTAGTAAAATCATCGCGAGCGGCGAAGCCGCGAGTGAAATTCAACTCGACTCTTCACCAATCCTCTCGCGGCTTCGCTACTGGCGTTCACGGCTTCGCAACCAAAACAAATGCACTCGCGCGCGAAATGCCGCCAGCTACGCAGGCTAATCTGGGCGTGGCTTAAGGTTTTTGTGACCCCTAAAGGAGACCAATCTGGGCGTGGCTTAAGCAAATTTTGACCCCTAAAAGAGACCGCTTAAAAACAAACAAATACGACATGCAATGAGTTTTAATGATATAAAGACAATCATCGTATGCTTTTATCTAAAAGAAGTTTTCAAAAGAAAATTTGACTTCTGTTTCTCTTCGCATAATTCTGTGTTTCTTCGCGGAACCCTAAATGAGACCTTAGTGGCATAAAATATTGGTGCTTTGCCCGGAACACCCTAAGCGAGACCAAAATCCAAAATTTACACCCCTAAGCGAGACGACGAGCATCCCCGTCTGTTTCATATGGGAGTCCCCCCCCCCCCCCGGGATTACCAGAGCCAATCAGAGTTTTGTGCCATCATTATCATCATCAATCTTTATTTATCCACGAGATCATATCACTTTACATGGTCTTCCTAGGAATCGTGTTTAAAACTAGACTAAAATACTCTAAGGAACTATAATGTTAAAAATACAAAAACTTACATTATGAATGATAAGAGTTAAAATGAGTCAAGGTGTATTAGAAAAAATCTTTCCCATCAAATGAAGTTTTAAAAACATTTAAACTAGACAGTTTTCTAATCTCTGAGGGAATCTTGTTCCACAGAACAGATCCTCTGTAGTGGAGGCTCCCTTTTGCAGACTCAGTTCTGGGTCTGGGGACATAATAATTCATCTCAGAATTTCTGAGATTGTGTGAATGTACATTTGAGGTGTTGGTAAAGATCCGCCTCAGATACGCTGGGGAAAGATTATTATGGATTTTATACATTGTCACAGCCAACTGTTTAAGTCTTACATATTCTAGCCTTTCCCAGCCAAGCTCATCCAACAAAACACTTGAGCGAACATCATAGTTAGAATAGGTGAGAATTCTAGCAGCCCTATTCTGCAGCTTTTGAAGTTTGTCTGCTAGTCCCTTATTGATATTACCCCATACGACACTACAGTAATTAAAATATGGCATTACCAGTGCATTGTACATATTCACTCTAATATCAAATGGTATAAAATGACTTACACGCCTTAAAATAGCAATACCAGCGGATATTTTCTTTGAAATGGTATCAATGTGTGGGCGCCAGTTCAAAGATTCATCAATTTGAACTCCAAGGGATTTATGTTTAATTACTCTTTCTATGGGTGTATTATTGACCTTGACTGTGAAGTCACTATTTATTTGGGATAACTTAAATTGGCTCCCTATAAGCATGTATTTAGTCTTCTTAACATTTAAAGTTAATTTCGGACTCCGAAAGGTGTTACCATGCTCTTCAAGGTTTCCCCTGAAGCCGCCAGCAGAATTATTGCTCAGCGGTTTTTTCATACCCAGTCTACTTTGCCAAAAAAGAAAAGATGGCGTCCACCTTGGTTACATGAAACCTTTACGATTTCTTGTAATATTGGAAATTTCCCTGTGAATGGATCTTTTCAGAGTAGATCGGTACATGGGGAATGATGAAGGTGAGTCTGGTCAACGGGATGAGACTTCAAGACTTGCCCAATTACAACGTGTCATCGCGGATCGAAAGAGAAAAAGGCAATCGCTGGTTCATGAAGAAGAAAACCTCGTGAGTTTGAACAACAAGGAGATTTTGAGCCCCAAAAAGCTAAAATCTGATGCGCAAGAAGGAGTAAGCTTGCCTAAGAAAGCCAAGGAAACGAAAAGAAAACACGCAAAAGAAAAATCAGATAAGAAAAAGAAGAAGAGGTCATCAGAGGAAGGTACATCAGTGGACGATGTTAAGGAGCCTTCTGTTGAATCTGACATCTTGGCGGATAGTTCAGAAGGGATTAAAGTGACTAAAGCTGCGAAAAAGAAGGATGTGAAAAGATACAAGGTAAAGATGTGTCAAAAGAGGAAATAATTGTAAACAGTGAAAGAAATAGTGAGCATAAACCAGACTACATTACTCAAGAAAAACTAGATAACACAGAGGAAACTTCAGTAGAATTAACACCAGACGACAACAGTAACGAAACAGGATTTACTGTTATCGGAGGTAATAAAAAAGACAAAGAAGTCAAAAAAGTGCAGAGAGTATTGCCTGACTGGCTTGCTAAACCTACAACTGTCAACTCTGACTTGAGTGGAAATTTGATTCCTGTGGAAAAATTTCGTTACTTGGCCACACATATAATCAGAAAACTGCAACAGCATGATATAAATCACTTATTTCCTGTTCAGAGTGCTGTGATCCCTGCCATACTATCTCAGATGGAAACTAACAGTTGTTTTGGCATTGGTGGTTATCAGCCTAGTGATGTGTGTGTGTCAGCGCCCACTGGAAGTGGCAAGACGCTTGCATATGTGTTGCCTATTGTGCAGAGTCTATTAAGAAGGGTGGTGTGTCACTTGCGAGCCTTGGTCATCCTTCCTACTAAAGATCTTGCAAACCAGGTCAAACAAGTATTTGAAATGTTTACTGAAGGAACAAGTTTACGGGTTGGACTGGCATCTGGATCTAAATCTTTCTCTAAAGATCAGGAGCAGCTTGTTAATCCTGGGTAAGTCTTGCTTCTACTTAACAATTAGATTATGAGATCAAGATTTCTATGAGGTGATAGTCGATGTGGCCAAAGGCCAAATTGACTTTCACCTCATAGAAATCAAGAACAAATAATCTAATTGTTTTAGTAGAATTCTTACTAAAATTTACTTCAAATAACAATAATTATTACCAATTATTTCTCGACGTAATATTAAACTTTGCGCCTTCACTGGTCATTTACGTTGTGGACATGCACACATCAGTTTTTCAATAATTTCAACTTTTTTAAGTCAAGAAACTGCAAATGTTCTTCCTTTAGGTTTCTTAAATTTAATTATCCATTTACAATAGATCAAAACGTTGGCAAAATGAAAAAATGTTGCCATGGTGACTATTACTCCAGTGATTTGGTTAGACGTTGTTCACAAACTGATGTTTATTAAAATTCTTTAAAGCTCTATAAACATCGTGAGAACTAAAATAAAAGATACAAATAAATTACAAATAAGCTTTGGAAAATAAAAGGATATAAAAACATCATACACGCTTCGAAAGTTACAAAGTAAAAGAAAAACTTAAGATCGATTTACTAATAATGGTAAAACGATGTCGTATACAACTTGACTTTATCTGAAGCCTTAAATCTTAAATTTACAATTTTAAGCAATGAAATTGAACTTAAGCGAGTAAAGAAACAAACTGCTTACATTAACAAACTAAAATAGCGTCAAAGATAATTACCTTGGTGCTGCCTTGATCACCAGAACAATGATAAACTTGGAGAAACTTGTTAACTTGTGGTGAATTAACAGATCTTGCGTCAACTGATCTTGCTAACGATAAAACTAATCTTTTATAACGGTAGTTGGGTGTCGCGGCGCTTACGCCTGAGTTTTCGCGACACCACAGAACTTAATTAAAAGATCTAGACACTAAGGTAGCGTACACGCGAAACTAATACACATGAAAAAGCCTTAAATAACTGAATACACGTTTACAGAAACTTCCAACAACTAGAAATAGTACTCTTAAGGATGCAAAGTCTAGTAACCGAGCGTTAAATAGCTTAAATAAGAAACCTGTTGCAAACTTGCGCAATGTTGCGTGTGCAAAATTTGTTGCTGAAGCGCGCGCCGCTTAAAGTGTCGTACATCGCGTGCACACAACTTTACTGCTGTCATTACAGTGACGACCTCCAGCCACTGCTCACTAATGGCTGATAGTGTGCAATGGCTCAGCCAATCAGATTGCAGCATTTGGTTCAGTATAGTAGTAGAATTCTACTAATTAATGATAGTGATTTGTCAAGCACAGATCAGGGGATCAAGTAACCAGAAAACACTGACCCCCCCCCCCCCCCCCAGTCTGGATCCATAGACTACAACACTGACCCATTCACAGGCCCCCTCTAAGGACCACCTCGAAAATAAAATGATAAATAATTATAAGTTAAGATTTGACTTACTGGTTGTATGAATAGACCACTCATGCCAGTAATGCCTCCAGTATTTTGTTTGTGGTCCCATAGAGGAGGTATGTAGGGTAGTCAGTGGACCTTGTTCATGCATGAGCAGTCCACAGACTAAAGCTCAGTGTTTTTTGAGTTACCCAGGTTTCTTTTCTTTAAGAAATTACAGTATTCTTTGTGTTATTTCAGGTCTTGTGGCAGTAGCAGCCGGGTTGATATTCTCATCTGTACACCTGGGAGGTTAGTTGATCACATCTCGTCAACTCCAAACTTCACTCTTCATCATGTAAGGTTCCTGGTTATTGATGAAGCTGACCGTCTCTTGGACCAGTCTTATCACGGCTGGCTTAGTAAAGTACTCAAGGCTGCTTACCACAGGCATTATGCAAGTGATATTGTCAGGAAGGACAGGTTTGGTGCAAATTACAAGCTCATAAGTCAATATATCAAATCAGACAGACGTTTTGTCACACGATTTTGTGATCATCTGCATGCATTTAGTACAGGAAAGAACTGTTGTTAGGTTAATGTAACAGTTTTTCTGGTTGTTTTTCAATACTGTCTTTCCCTTCTACCTTATTAGTTAATTTCTGTTTTAATATGTTTTTGTAATTCAGCTATTAAGTCAATTGGCCTGCCTAGATTAGCCTTAGCTAACTGCAGGCACGACCTTTTCTGTAAATTTAACTGGAAATTTTAAACAAAGTGTATAGCGTAGTGTATAGCATACATTTCAACAAGTTGATCAATGAGAAAAATTATGGTTAGCTTCCAGTAGGTTTTCAATTGAAAATACCAGTCAACAAGTCCTTATTAAATGAGGACTAGTTTTACCCAGGTGATAGACCCTATGCAAAAATGGCTGCCATTAAATTACTCTTTTGTTTGTATTCAAAATAGCCTGACTAACCTCGTTCGGGATAACAAATTCTTTACAATTTTGTCTCAAAAACGAGGTTAGTCAGGCTAATTTAAATACGAACAAAGGAATAATTTAAAGGCAGCCATTTTTGCATAGGGTCTATAGCAGTACACAAACACATGAAATTTATTCAGTCAAAAGCATTGTGCCCTATGTACAAATCACAGATCTAGTGAAGAATTCCAAAGTTACATGTAACAAGCCCTGTTACTTTCAAATTTAGCATGCAAAACTGACTGCTACTTTCAGTTAGTCATTACTTTTGAATGTTTAAAAAAACAGTTGTACTTTTCATGTTTCAGGCAAAGCGGGTGCATAATACATGAAATTAAAATTCTCTGTATGTTTCTATCTTCCCGCATAAACAAAGCAGACTTAGTTGTAAACAAAACAAGGACCCAAATGTTGGTATACATCAAACTTTATACACCAGTATTTGGCACTGATGGACAAAAGTTTAGTGGTTTTTTTTATTATTTTTATCATTTTCCTTACTTAAATTCACTCACAATGGCTTACACTTACGTACAATACTTATGACACTACCAGGTCTGACAAACAAAAGCGATATACTAAACAATACACAAGACAACTGTAATACGCTTACCGTACAAAATTAACAGCAGTTACCATGTTTTAAATTACTAAACTAGTAATAGTTCTCACTAAATCTGCCCCCGCTTCTATTTTATCCGTCAAGGGTATAAAATTCTTATAAAAATTCCACTGCGTATAAGGAAACTATTACTTATTGTATGAACTGAAATTTTATATTTTTGTAAACTATATCACTCACACTGTTCAAGCAACTTAGGCATCTTATAAATATTATCCAAAGAATCAACTAAGTTAACCAAACCAACACATTCTGTTTAACTCATTCTATCACATGATATCCTTTACAAAATACTTTCACGAAGTGCATTCTGGAAAAAAATGTCAAACCACTCTGTTGTTCTAGTTTGATACTGAAACAACCATTTGTCTTGATATACGAGCAAACGTATCTCGAAAGCAGAACAGAGTCAGATTTTTTTCCCGAGATGTAAACAGAAGTATCGCGTTACTGTCACCATATATGCAAATTAGAGTCAAGCCGCCGCGAAAGCATTTACATTTGGATCCCTGCCAGTCAACCCAGCTGTCACATGGGCTCTACGCCACGTAGAATTACTCAGTAAAGATAAGCGATCCAAATAAACATGATCTTTTATGCATGTGTTGTTTAGGTCGAGTCTGTCGACCCCGTTGCTGATTTGTGTCCGACAAGTCAACTTCTGTACCAAACAGTTCAATCTGGTACTGCTGAATAACCTTTGAATCAAGATATGAAGAATCATTGTGATGGCAGATACCCGCCCTAAAATATATTTTGGCAAATATCTTCCTCTCCTCCTCGTGCAGCAAATAGTATCTTCCTCGATCTCCTCCCGGATCGTGTTCGTGGTTGCAAGAATTACCCATGTAGCATTGCCTTGCGAGCTGACTGAAAAATTAACCAGGGACCACCGTGCGCGCCTAGTTTCTTCAAATCGGGATTGATTCGCATACTACACCAATATTTCACACATTCTTTATACGTATACGTGGGGGAGACTATAATGGCTCCTTGGGTTTTGGCCTCTGGGCCAAAACCCTGCGGGGGCAATTATACTTAGCCAAAAAAAGCAGTCAGAAAAAAAAAAACAATGATGATAATAATTCCGTGCCAGAAACCATCGATTAACTATCCAACAAGGGTAGGAGAGTTGACCATCTTGTTCGGAATTTTTGTAAAGTCTTGTTTGCTACAGCAGCTGCTTTGTATACGAGTAGTTTTTCTTTCAATAAAGGCTAGAAAAGTAGGGGATTTGGAATCTATCTTGTACCTGAAGATGTGAAATTTTGCAATTAAGATGTAATAATTTAAGAGAAGACACCTTGGGTCTCCAGAGTTGTAACCATATTTAAATCTTGAGTTCGTCGAATAAGATGTTACAAGTGGAGCTGGAATTTCACCAAGTTAAAACATCAGACCAGAAGGTCCTGAGCAGTGGGCAACTCACTCAAAACTCAAAAGTATAGTAGTTGTTTTACATGTATATTGCAATGCAACTGATTACTCTGTATCATTTGACTCTGCTACCAGACAAATACAGCTTACAAATCATAGCTTCAAGAAAATGAAATCACACAGATAGCTCTTTAAGTTGTGGAGTCCTGCAGTCAGGCTGTTCCATCTGCATTGCACTTGAGATCAGAGAGTTCAGTTCTCCTTTAGTAACTTATTCAAAGGGCTGCTACTTTAGGACAGACCACTCCTTCCAGGGGGAGGGTACATTGCATTTTCAGGGTGCCATAATTTTCAGCGGGCAGGGTTGGGAATTCCACGGTACTGCAAATGCTACACTTAGTATTTAGGGTGGCCATCTGCACCAAAGGCTGTTAGGAAATGCCAGCTTTTGCAATGATATTTATACAGGAAAGCTCTCTCTCACACATACACTGTTGTTATATACAAACCGCTATTAGATCGATTTCAACACCCTATAAACCATGGGTTTAATTAGACACCAGCTGCTTTGCAGTGTATTGCCTTCTAGGGTGCCTTGCTAGGGCCATTGTGTTGTGTTCTTGGGTAAAACCCTTCTGTCTCCCACTGCTTATTTCACCCATGAAAAAAGTAGGTTCTGAGGTTATTGAGGACCTCTGACCAAACTGCAGGTCACCTTCAATGGGCTAGAAGAGTCATTCAGACTTTTGAGTGAAGTTTTAATACTATTTTAATCATCACTGGCTCCCTAAAATATTGTGTTCTCAATTTCAGGCCAGTCTCTTGTAACCTTCAAACAATCAGGAGTCCCCCAGGATTTCATACTGCAGCTAGTTTTGCCACTATACAGCTTCCCTTACAGAAGTTATTGTTCTCAGCAACAATGACGCACAGCCCTGAAAAGCTTGCCCCTTTGCAACTGTATCAGCCGATCCTGTTTACTGTGACAGCAAGTATCAATCAAACAAAAGACAGTGGAGAATCTACTGCAGGTACAAAATGTCTCGTGCTTTGTCGTCTAATATACATTTATGATATGCCCGTGTCTCACAAGGACTGGGAACTAACAAATTCACAAATGTGATTGGCTGAAATCAATATTGAACCCAGTCTAGATTTTCCCATCTAGACTGGCATGCAGAGCTGTTACATTTTGCAGTGAAAAAGTTTCAAACTAAATTACAAAAATATTGACTATTTTTTTAAATGGACATTCCAAAGAGCCTGTTAAGAAAAAATGAAAAGGTAAAAAAGACAAGGAAACTTTGACAGATTTAAGTTCAGCTTATCATCGTCCACCAGCAAAATATCAGTTTCATTAAACAAATAAGGTTTTAACGTAGCTTAGTTGGTCTTTATGGGAGAATCTTGACCTTGGTCATGTGTACATACCTCACTGTGCTCAATCTGTACTCATAACCTTGGTCAAGAGTCTTTTATACAAACCAACTGAGGTTGCTTAATAAGAGTAATATATATTATAAGTAATATACAGTTGAACATCTGATAAGCAACCACCCAAACTGACAAGCCTGGGTGGCCGCTTACAGGTTGTGGTCACTTAGATCATACTGGGTCAAAATTTTGTGTCATTAGCATATGGTAACTGGAGAGATTTATCCCATGTTTTCAATGTTGTATTGTTTTTTTTTAAATATCCCATTGAGAAATTTTTGTCTCTTGTACTACATGTATCCAGGAATGCAATAATGTTACCACACCTTGTTATCCAGCTTATGCTCCATTATATGTACCTGTCCAGCGGTTACTTGTGGGAGGTTAAAATCCAAAGAAAATTTCAAAATTTTAGCTCTAAAAGTGGCTGCAGTCGCTTACAAGAGGTTTGGAATACAGAGATTTATTTGACTTCGAAACTTTTTGTATTTTGGAAAACTGTTCACTTACAAGAGGTGGTCACAACTAGAGATTCAACTGTATAATAATATTACTTCAATTTCTTATTAGAAATTCTTTCTTGCTGTTCGACTACAGCTCACCTGTCCTCAACTTTCCTTAACCCAGAGATCAGTATTGTAGATTCAAGCTAAGAAATTTCAAACTTTTTACTTAGCGATAGCACTGCAGTCAGTTATTGGCCCATTGTAGTGCAACTAATCTACAAACACTCAAAAACCCATTAATCTATAATAATTGTACCACTTTTTGTTATAGCTTCGAGGTGGAAACACACAGTTTTAAGTTTGCAAAACATGTTTCGGATGATCAACAACCATCATCAGTTGCGAATAAAAATGAACCACTAGTTGGTGTGATAAAAAAGAGAGCTTAATAGAAGATATGCATACTAAATAACAACGTGAATGTACGGCGCTAGAAGATAGGATGATAGAAAAACAATGCGTATTTAACTTGCTTGCTTGTTTTATTCTGTAAAGAGGTACACAGCAGCTTGCCTGGCTTATTTCCAGATGTGAAATCATTACATTTATTCAATTTTTTTTAAAATTTCAATATTCTGCCGCTCCCGACTGTCTTAGTTGCTATATATTTTTTTCAAAAGAAACTCTACACTGTCCGAACTGACCGCTCGATTCACGTTAATTAGGAATTTCACAAATTTGTATTTGTAACAGTTTGTGTTTCTTGTTACCTTGTTGCATTAAACTTCTGTGTGCTTGCTTGATTTCCACAGACACGACAACAGCTGTTCGTTACAGCATTCCAGAAGGATTATCAGAATACATGACAGTCTGTAACAATGGAGAGAAGCCGCTAATGGTGTTGTACTTTTTAACCCAACTGAAGTTTCAACGAGTTCTGTGTTTTGCATCTTCTCTGGAAGCTACCCACAGGTAATGCATGTAGTCGTGTTTCAAACTGACATCATCCATTTTTATGAGATCTTCCATTTTCTCCGCACTTAAAGGAGCTTCTTCAGTTTCCGCGCATCTTGAAAAGTTTAGCCTGAAGTTTTCATGTTTTGTTGTTTGTAATCCGTGTTAATCTTCTCCATCCTTAACCATCCTTGTTCCTTTATGGTTTATTATTATCTATTTGGTGTTTTTCTATTTTAGTAAACCATTATTTTCAGTTTTCCTTCAATTTTGAGCTAATTTTCTTCTTGGCCAAAATATCTCAAAATGCTGTTTAAAAAAATAAAACAAAAGTCGATAACTGACAGAATTCTCGAGTGTTCACTGGTCTACAGCTAAGGTCGATGAAAGCATAGCATGAAAATGTAGTGCGACCCAACTTGGGTTTGAAACAATTTACAGTTTTTATTGTCGCAACTTTTCCAGTAAACGAAAACCAGAACATCGTGAAATGTAAATTGGCACTTTTGATATGAAATTTCTTGAAAAACTTGTCGGCCTCGAGGGGACAATTGATAAAAGATAAACTGCATTATATTTCAATGGTCTTCATTCTCGTAAGCCATGAAACATAATGTCATGAAATGTTCAAACTTTTCAGTTGCACTTGTCTTTGAAAATTTTACGACGTCACTACTATGGTTTATTAGATGGGAAAATGTAGTTGATTTATGTGAAAGCCCTGTTTGTAGGTCAAGCAGTTTTGCGTGGTTCTTTTGTGAAGGTGGGGTGGCCCCATGGTTACAATGTAGTACGCTCGACTCCGGATCGAGCAATCTGGGTTTGAACCCTGGCCGGGGACATTGTGTTGTGTTCTTGGGCAAGATACTTAACTCTCACAGTGCCTCTCTCCATCCAGGTGTATAAATGAGTACCGGCGAATTCAATTCTGGGGGGGAACCCTGTGATAGACTAGCATACCATCCAGAAGTCACGCACCTCTTCGGAACCTCTAATTTTATTTGCTCCTGGACTCATCCACCTCTATTGTTTTCAAGACTAGAGCCATTGTTTCTGTTGTTTATTCTATTGTTTTCTCGGCCAATCCTGTTAAACCTTACGAGAGGTGCGTGGCGCCTCGTACCATCTATGGGAGGTAGAAATGTCACTAGTCGCTTCATGCTGCAGAAACCGGAATAAGCTCCGGTCTGATGGTCACTAGGCTCTTATGCAAACTCCACCTTTTACCTTCTTTGTTAATAATTTGTCATGTTCTGCAGACTCTTTCTACTCGTGAAGCTGTATGGTGGTGTACAAGTTGCAGAATATTCCTCAAGTTTGACTCCTCGCCAGAGAAAAGGAATCTTACGCGACTTTAAAATCGGCAAACTACAACTTCTTATCTGTTCTGACGCCATGGCGAGGGGAATGGACATACAAGATGTGTCATACGTCATCAGTTATGACGTACCCAACTACGTCAGAAGCTACATTCACCGTGTGGGGAGGACAGCGAGAGCGGGAAATAAAGGTAAATTGTGTTCACGCTCTTGCGAGATGTGGGATTTGAATGGTCGATCAATCAACACTATTTTGTGGCACTATTATTTAGTAGTAGCAAATGTACGAAGGTAGTCGGATGATAGCGGTCCGCGAGATGGCGGGAAAAAAATAGAAATGCTACAAGGCAATCCGATATGGAGACAGCAAACAGAGAATGCAACTTGTATCCCGGCTGACATTCGGAAGTTCTTTTCCCAAATTTCTATGTTTTATTCTCAAATGCCACCAAATATACAAACAAATTGGATACGAAGGTTGTACAGCTCAAAATAGATTAAGTGGTTTGGGCAAAAAGTTTCAGGATTACAAGAATGCAAGTGAATCTTTTGGTCCCCCTTGTTTGGTGGGACTCGTACCCAGTCGCTATTTACACGTTTTGGGGGAGAGAAGATTGGATACGAGGGTCGTGAGGAGTTTCACGGGAAGGGTGGAAAAATATATAGCGTTTTTTTTTCTGCCTCCTCCCGTAATTCCTGCGCGCTGCACTTGATCCAGACCGCTTTCCCTTTGAAATAATCAAATCTGACCCCTTTTTGGTTTTTATTTCCTTAGGAACGGCCATAACTCTTCTTCATAGCGACGAAGTGCACCATTTTAAAGAACTAATTCAGAAGACAGGTCGCGAAAAGATTGCCAAATACAACATCAAAGATGAGAAACTACAGTCAATGGTGGAAAAATATCAAGACACACTTGAGAGACTACAAGATGCTGTGAAGTTAGAAAGTCAAAAGAAAAGTCAGCAGAAAGGAAGACATGAAATTATAAAATTATTACAAGAACAGTTGATGAGGAATGTGCTTCAAAAGAACCCTGAAGAAAACTAGTAGTGCCGTAAAACATTTGCGGTAAAATACCTGGTTTTTTTTGCGTTTAACTGATTTCTCTGGCGAATATGAATAAAATAATCATTAATTTAGACAGATTTGTCCCATTTGGTTCTTAGTTTGTAAAAATTTAGCCTGTTCCAGGCTCTCGGTCAGTGGGGACGGATCGGAAAGAAGCGCGGGACGAGCATCGAGCGGGGTCTGGTAGGGAAAGAGGGCGCGACGCCCTCTCCTTTTCTTTCCCAGATCCCGCTCGCTGCTGATCCCGCTTGTCGCCCGCTCCCTTTTTCGATCGTCCTCACTGACCGAGAGCCTGGAACAGGTTAGTAACGCGAACCAACAAAGAATTTGGAATAAAAGTTGTGCGAAGAGTGAGGAATACAGGAAGTACAGGAATTTAAATGGTTTCATTTTTAATTCGAGAATTGCAACAGTAAGTAGCAAATTGAAGTTTGTGGTGACTTTATGCCAGTGAGGGACCGGTCCATCATCCGTAAAGTTTTGGAGTAATTCTGCTAAACCAGTAGATAAATATCTTGAAATCACTTTTAGTCAAGATTTGAGGCGCATAGATCATTTTACAGTTCTAGGTCAAAGAACCCTTTTTATTTCTGATTAGAGTTCATTTTGGCAATTTTGACGAAAATTTTTAATTTTAAAGTAATAGTATTTAATTACACTAAAGGTATTTGTTTATCGAGCTTATGTGCAAACTTACATGTTCATTTTGAAGCAAATCAAACTCCTTTCAAAGGACTCGCCTTGAAACCGAGGTATAACGACACTTTGTAAACTAAACTTTATTTTCCGAAAACTGCGACAGTAAAGAAAATTCTTTTTTATCTTTTTTTGGGGGTAATTTATAGTTTTATACTGAAGCAGTTTTTCTCGTCTCGTTATATTAAAATTCTTACTTAGCTCCGAAGCTTAGGGGAACAAAACAAGAAATTAATTATTCATCCCTCATCCTCGATTTGATTTCTTTTGTTTTCCAAGTCTTGGGTGCAAGTTGGAATTTTTCATGCAGCTTTTTTTCTCACCTTACTTTCTCTCGAGAATGAACGTTGCTGTTGAAGTCGTTCATGCTACGGACGCAACACTCCAAAAGACATGGGTTTAAAAAGCTTGCTTTAAAGACAAACAGCATTTAAAAAGCTTTACGGCGACCATTTCCCTAGTTTGTCGAGTTTTGTTGATGAATAGCGAGTTAATTTGCGACTGAACAGTTTGAACAAGAAACACTCGTGGCAGTGTAGCAAATCAAGTCCACTGAATATTCCTTTATCTCCAGAGAGTTGAAGAGGTAAGACTTTATAAAATTTATACTTGATATCTGTTAAATTTTACGAAACAAGGTTTTACAAACAGTAAGCGCCTAATTCCATTCCCATCCGTCTTGTTACGACCTCTGCCGATGGTGGAGCTAACGAGAATTGGTTCTCGACCGGTTAGTCTTGCCGCATGAATTGGAATTCTCGCTCTCATTTTATTACATTTTCGTAAACAATAGGTCTTTCCTATATATCTTGGCAAATTTCAATATGTTAGGAACATTAGAACTCGTGTTTTTTGGGCCTTTACTTCCGAGAATTTACGGTCAGTAACATCCGTAACCTAACAGTGCAAGAGAATGTCTGTTTGGATTTGTAGATCCACTGCTATTCAGAGATATGAAACATTCATTTCATCCATTGTTTGTTGATTTTTCTTTCAGTGTAGGATTAGATAAATGTTCTGATTTGTTCAACAGTGACGTCAGTGCAAGGGCAGAGATAATACGCAAGTCTCTCAGTTGAAAATGTGAGTATGTCTTCTCTGTTGCCTATTTTACACGACTCATTATCAACAGTGACTTTAAGGTTTTTCGTTATGCCTTTCTTGTAACCTTTAGATGTTTCGCTAATTCAGTGCTATGCTTTTTATGTCGCAGAAGAAGTGGAATGCCAGCACCAAGACTGTTCCTGTGACATATAACAAAACAAGGTAAGCCAGAAAGGATGACTGGGGCGGGTCGGTTCCCCTGAATTTAAAAAAACAAAACTGAGACATTAGGGAACTTAAGCACGCGCGTTTTTGAGTCGCGGAGGGCAACCGGAAATGAGCTATTTTCTATTGCCCTCACACAACCACATTCACATTGCTAAATATCTTTTCTCCATTAGAGATGAGTAGTATAAAAATCTGGGAGATAATACGGTCCTAGCACGCGAAATGCGGTTCAGAATGCCAGAAACCCCATTTCCGAGCCCCATAATTTTAACAATGTCCCGCGGAGGATGTCCCCAACTCCCCCTTGTGAAGAATCCTGTATCTGCAGCAAGACAGTTTCCGAAGTTTAGTACTACGAACTATTTCAGTGTCTGAGGGAAAACAGCAAAGTCTAACATTACAGTGAAGCCAGGAGCCCATTATTTTGGTTCCTGAGTGGAACATAATTTGTCATGTAACTGTTGGTTCTTATGGATAAGTGATGAGATGTAAAAGAGTGATTTCTTAATATGAGCTTGGTTTATTATCGTTTTAAACAACATGTTTGTTTTTCCTCTTTTTGACAGAAGAGTCCTGTGTACTTACTGCTGACCTCGTTTCAAGACCAAGACGAAGTACACTCCATGAAGTGTTATGCGTGGAGGGCAATAGACCATTTTACAGTTGTCTGCTCAGTAACCTGGCCTTTGAATGGCAGCGAGGCTGGAGTGACCCTTGCTTTGATACAGACCTCTCTGCCTTTGTTGTGTAAATGAACCTAGTTAGCATTAGAACAACTTGATTTACACAACAAAAACAATGAGGTCTTTATCAAAACAAGGTTACCTCCAGCCTCGCTGCCATTCAAAGGCCAGGTTACTGAGCAGACAACTGTAAAATGGTCTATTCGGGTAACCGCTGTTTCGAGACAACAGGGCGTTTTAATGGAGGCCATATCAGTCAAAAGTGGTGTGAGTTCACGAGTGGTGATCTAGAGTTCAAATCGATCGGTATGGTTGAGTTTATCGATTGGTGATTGATGGTTGCTATGGTCCAAAAAACGATTGGTTTCTGAAAACGTTCATCCAGAACGTCTACCGTTATTCTTGGGTTGCTTCGTGACGCAATAGGCCATATCCGAGTTCCCTTATGCCTCTGTTTCAAAACGAGTCTAAGTGCGAAACCATTGTTATGAAAATGAGTTGTGCATGCAGTTTCATTTTCATGCAAATCAAAGTCATTTTCATAAGAATGGTTTCGCACTTAGACTCGCTTTGAAACAGGCAAAAGAGAACTTGCAAATGGCCTATTAAAAAAAATTCAAAAACCATTCAGTGAATAAACAGAAAAAATTATAACGTTATAGGAGATGAATAATTAAGACACTTTTCCAAGTTTTCGGTCCGTACGTTTTCCTGACCTCGAAATATTTTGCACAATTTACAGAGCCCAATATGGAGACGCCATGTTGGTTTTCCTCCAAAGGACACCAACATGGCGGCCGGAAAATAATCTAAGCATCTGGAATTTTATACTCTGGCTATAAGTATATATATTTCGGCAAAGACATTCATAGCTTTGTCAGGCACCGCCATATCTCTGAAATTTAAAATGTGCCTGTTTTTAGAGGAAGGATGTTTTTGAGCTGAAAATTGTTCAGATGTAAATTTACCCCCTCTCATTCCTGATGAAGATAATGACTTTGGTGGCTGTATAGTTTTGGATTTAGAAAATAATGACGTTACGTGCAACCCAAGAATAGCCCATTGCAGAAACATGAGAGCATTGGGCTAATTTCTTGTTTTGAAAATCTAAACATTTCAACTGAAAGTTGAAATGTTACTGTGCTTTTCAATAACATGCGGACGCTAAAATTCGAAGGTCTACCGACAAATTCGTTTTCCGCTGCCGTGAATCAAATGTTCGGCGGGTCTTCCCAGCTTCCGACTACTATCGAGTACTGTTTCGTTGTTTGAACTGTGCACAATGATTTGATTACCGCATGCTCGGTAGTAGTCGGAAGCTGGGAGGAGCCGCCGAACATTTGATTGACAGTAGCGAAAAACGGATTTGTCGGTTGAACTTTGAATTAAGAGTCGGCATATTATTGAAAGGCACAGTAATGAATGAAAAGCTAGCCAACCAAGTTTAAGAGTTTTTGGCGAAAACTAGATGGGAGCCCTGCAAAATTTGATACGAACCCTCTATTTTGGGCGATACTTGAAGCTTTCATTTTTCTCATGCAAATACTTCTAATTTATTCTTCCATTTGAATATCCTTGTTTGAAAAAACAAACGGATAACAGTCATACTCTTTCCTCTCACGTTTTTGTATGTCCTATGATCGTGGGATAGTTTACGTTTTAAATTTCTGTATTTTTTGGTAAGGGGTTAAAAGTATATTTGGAAAGGATTATATAATAATGTGGAGGTGTATTGAGTAAAAGCGTGTAGATTTGAGAAAAAAAATTTTTAAGTCTCATTTGGTAATTTTAGGTCATCAGGGAAGATTGTATCGTCGCAGCCTGTGCATCGGACAGATATGACAATGAGCCGTGTAACACGTACTGTTTTATAAACTTTTAATAAATGTAAGTCATAATGTTCTCCGACTTCTGTTCTTGCTGTCTTCTAATCCTGCAATAAAGAAAAACTTAAATACATGTTCCTTAATTAAGGTGGCTCAAGACAGTTTCCAGGACTTTCCAGACGCAGATTTTGATGGGTCATAATTAATACTCTTTATCACTGGTGAACACGTTGGTATTATTTTCGTGACACATAGATTAGCATAGCAACACTATGGCCTGTTAAAAACACCTTTAATTTCAGCTTTAAGCGCTTATATTACAAAAACGGCACGGTGAAATTTTTTCTTATCATAGAATTTTGATAAGCAGGATAATATGCAACTTTTGGCAAAGTTCAAAAAATTCTGTACATGGGGTTCAGAGCCACCTTAAATTTTCGAAAATTTAAGGTGGCTCTGAACCCCATGTACAGAATTTCTTTGTACAGAAGTTTTTTGATACCATGATTGTAGCATCAAGTGATAAAGAGTGGTTATAATGGCACATCAAAATCTAAGTCTTTGAACGTGCTGGAAACTGTTTTGAGCCACCTTACAACAGCTCCGAATCTATTCACCTTATTCCAAAATGGCCACCATTCAAGTATTCTTTTGTTCACTTGCAAAGTAGCCCTTGTTGCCTCGTTCTTAAACTCCAAATTTAAAATATTTTCCCTTTAACGAAGCAACAAGGGCTAATTTGCAAGTAAACAAAAGAATACTTAAACGGCGGCCATTTTGGAATAAGGTGCAATTTTACATTATGTAACGTTTTGTAGCCTCACGGTGTAACGCGCACTCAACGAGAGGTTCGAAGGCCCGCCAGACCACTTATTTTTCCATTTAAAACAACACTATTCTGTAAAACTTAAGAAGCCCAGAGATGCCTTCTTTTTTCTACCAAAAGAAAAACTACATCTCTGGGCGCCTACAATTTCACACAACTTTGCTCCTTTATCCAACGTCACTGTGGCCTCGCGGTGTAACGCGCGCTCTCTGGCGTCGACGGCCTCTCTCTCGCCGTCGATTTCTTTAAGTTGTTTATTAACAACTTCCACAGCAAGGGGCTCGAAGCCCCGCCAGACCACATCCTTTTTCTTTTCTTTAAAGCAGCGAAATCCTGTAAAATTTTAGAAGCCTAGTGATGCCTTCTTTTTTTCTAGCAAAAGAAATATTTTTACTAGAAAGAAAAAGACATCACTGGGCGCCTAAAATTTCACACAATTTTGCTCCTTTAGAAAAGAAAAGAAAAGGAAAAAATGGTCGGGTAGAGCTCGAACCTCTTGAAGGAACTCGCTTACAAAAAACGCAAAGAAATTGACGGTGAAGGAGACGCCGTAAACGACAGGGTGGTCGCGTCACGCCGGGAGGCCGCAGTCTTTTCAGGAAAACCAAATCGACAACTTCAATAACCGATGTTACCGGTACTGAAAGTATAATCAACTAGATCAAAATCAAGAAAAAAACCTGAACTTTTAAAATTTAACCTAGCCAAAATATATACCATGTTATGTGTTCTGAAAAAACCTCCGGAAATTAACCAGTTTTTTTTTTTACAAACATTTACGAATTCGATCGGAATGATGCAAAATCTTCATTTTTACGCACTTCGTAATATTTTGGTGTTCATCTTTTCCTTCAACGTAAAATAATTCCCTACTACCCAATTAACTGTTATCTCGATCGTTAAACTAAACGTTTTGAAAATTGAGTGTTGTTGTTACAAAGGTCTCTTGTGTATAAATGAAGAATGAAGTTTGAATATTAATGAGTATTTTGCATATATTTTCCTTAAACAATAGCTCCGAATCTATTTGTACTAAAAATGTGCCCAGAATTTATCCAACGCCACTGTGGCCTCGCGGTGTAACGCGCGCTCTCTGGCGTCGACGGCCTCTCTCTCGCCGTCGATTTCTTTAAGTTGTTTATTAACAACTTCCACAGCAAGGGGTTCGAAGCCCCGCCAGACCACTTCCTTTTTCTTTTTTCTTTTTCCTTTTTAAAGCAGCGAAATTCTGTAAAATCTTAGAAGCCTAGTGATGCCTTTTTTTTCTAGCAAAATAAATTTTTTTACTAGAAAGAAAAAAACATCTCCGGGCGCCTAAAATTTCACAATTTCGCTCCTTTAAAATATAAAAGAAAAGGAAAAAATGGCCGGGTAGAGCTCGAACATCTTGAAGGAAGTCGCTACCAAAAAACGCAAAGAAATTGACGGTGAAGGAGACCTCGTAAACGACTGAATGGTTGCGTCACGCCGGGAGGCCACAGTCTTTTCAGAAGAAAACAGTCGATAGCTGTAATAACCAATGTTACAGGTACTAAATGTATGATAAACTGGATCAAAAACAAAAAATCCGAACTTTTTAAAATTTAACCTAGCAAAAATATATACCATGTTATGTGTAGCAACTTTCTTTAACAAGCGTATTGGAAAAAATTTACGAATTCAATCAAAACGATACAAAAGCTCTATTTTTATGCACTTTGTAACTTTTGGGTTTTCATAGTTTCCTTTCACGTAAAATATTTCTCTACTACCCCAATCTGACTGTTACATCGAACGTTAAACTAGACGTTTCGAAAATTGAGAGTTGTCGTTACTAAATGAAATAAAGTTCAAATTTGGACTAAACCTTTTTTTCAAACAAAACTGTTCAAATGTATCATCCTTGGGTGGAAACGTTTCATTAGTTTATAAAGTTCCAAGCTCATTTAAAACGACATATTTTGAGCTGATTGCCGGAGTGTTTCTTCGTTGGAAAAGCTCCATATCGAGTCAATAAAGTATTTTTGCTTAAAAAGTTTCATTTTCAGTTCAAAACCATTTCATGCTTGATACTGAAAAAATCTCTCTTCAGCTGAAAAAATTATTTTGGAAAGTTTCATTTGAAGCTAAAAGAGTCCATGTCTAGTTAAAAAGGATCTCCTTTGAATTGGCAAAAAAGTATTTCAGCTTGTAAAAATTTGTTTTTCAGCCAAGGATGTTCCATGTTCACTGAAAAATCATCTATTTTGAGTCGAATAAAGTGTTTCGGTAAAACAATTTCATCTTCACTTACCACCCTTGCTTAAAAACTCTCACGAGTTGAAGAAAAATCCATGCCTTAACTTTTGCTTGGAAAGTGTTATCTTCAAAACTGAGCTTAGAGTTCAAATTTTGAGCTGCGTAATTGCATGTCCACTTAGAAAGGATGTCCTTCGAGTTGAACATTTTTGCTTAGAAAAATTTCATCTTCAGTTTATATTTTGGGAAAGTTTTATTTTCAATTCAAAAATTCCATTCTTAGTTAGAAGAAAGTACCTCATTTGAATTAAAACAAGTACTTTTGCTCGAAAAAGTTTCATTTTCAGTTAAAAAAAAATCCATGATGGACGCTTGAAGAGATCGCTACCCTGAAAGCAGAGTCTCCTTCGATCTTCCTAGATCAGTCGAAGGAGACTCTGCTCGTAGGGTGGAAGGGATCTCTTTCGAGTTAAAAAAGTCGCCGGTTTTCTTTGGAAGAGTTTCATTTGAGCAAAAAGATCCAGGTTTCATTTACAGTAAAAAAGTTCCATGTTCAATTGAAAGTATTTTTGCGCCGTTTACTCCGAAAAAGTATTTTTGCTTTAAGGAGAGTTTTTGCTTAAAAAATCTCTTGCTAATCGAAAAAAATTCTTTTTCTTTCGAAATGTTTTACTTCAGCTAGAAAGGTCCATGCTCAGTTCAAAGGATATTCTTTAAGCTCAAAAAATGTTTTAGCTCGAGAAAAAATTTATTTTTAGCTGGAAAAGTTCCATGTTCTCTTCACAATGATCTTCAAGTTAGAAAAAGTATTTTTGCTTGCACGAGTTACATTTTCAATCTAACAAATCCATGTTCACTTTCGAGTCGAAATAAGTATTTTTGTTCAGAAAAGTTTCATCTTTACTCCAGCTGAAAAGATTGCTTAGACAAACTAATTTAACAATAGGTTTAAAATAAAATACTACTTGGAAAAAAAAACTTTCATTTTACACTAAACATACTACCAACGAGCTGTTAAAGTATATTTTGAAGCCGTGCGTTCATAGCAACCAATGAATAAGCTTCTTTTCGGCGCTATGAATATTAACAAGCGTTATAACAGACCTTTCCAACTGCAAGTAAATGTCACAAGAACAATGGCCATTCTACGCTATGTTGGATATTTCTCTGTAAACTATGAGAATTCCAAGTTCAGTTAAAAAGGCTAGTAGTTTTTCGAGGTGAAAACTTCATTTCTTTCTGCAATCGTTCGTTTTATGCTAATCAGATCTTTTACAGATCCTACGTAAACAGGCAGCATTTTCGTTTGCCTTTGCATCATCATGTCAAACTGTACAGTTTAAGACGTGCATTTGGGTTGCAAAAGCTCCCGTTTAAAATGAAAAGATTGGACTGAAAATTTAAAGGGTTCATTGTTCGTTTGTTCAGGGGAATAAGTGTTATTTTTATTTTATATATTTCCCTTAAGAGTCAAAATATCACGGAAAACAATTCTTGAATTGAATTGACTTCACTACAGCACCAATACCTGCAAGAAACAGACTCAGTCGGTTGATGATTGATCACATAATCCATTGTTACTTTAATTATTCAAACAACAAAGTTTTTCGACTATTTCCATTTAGTTTACTCTCGTTTTTCTTGAATTTTTTTCTTGAATTTTTTCTCAATTTTTTTCTCAAGCCCTGATTTTTTTCAGGCTTCTTCTTTCCAATTGCTTAAATTGGAAAATTTACTGCGATGATCACTACACACATGTTTTTTCTCAAAATCAGTCAAAGATCCGTTAGAGATTCAAACTTGTAGATTACTATATCTTTTTGTTATGGCATATTTAGACAATTGAGTTTTACTTTTGGCATGAAAAGGAGCCGCTGGGTTTAACAATTTGCATAAATGCACGGTTGTCTTTCAGAAGACAGTGATAAAATCGTCCAAATGCTTGATGCGTGTCTGTTGGTGTGGACTTAACCTGCGATCAGGCGTCCTTTTTTTCGTACCTTCCCGCCGCGAAAAAGAGAGGACGCCTGATCGCAGGTTCGTGTAGACTGATTTCAACTCCCTCAAAAAACAGAAAAGGTTGCACATCTACGTACAGTTTGCCAGCTTCCATTGCTTATTCGGCGTTTTCCCAGTTTATGTTTTCGTCCTTGAAATCCTACAAATTGAAGAAAAAATACGATACAAATGAACATGCATTTTATGAATTTCACGTTTCGTATTCTAGTCAACATACATTTCAAAAGTTTAACCAACAAGTTCATCACGTCAACCTGACACTTAACGCTTTAGGCTTTATGTTCTTTCACACTTTGTAACTCACTCAAATATTTTTGTCACAATCTTAATTAATTATGTATGTTTCGCCTAGTTGTTATAAAGTCCAACGGTTTTTCAAATATTATGTAACTGACGATGATGTTGGCAACATCGAAACATGTTTTTAAAATTAAAACATGTCGTAACCGTTTTAAAAATCACGATTTGTTTTCTGCTGTATCGACCTTTTAACCATTAAAAGTTTTTAAAGCTATAGTAAAGATATCAGTGACGTCACCTGAGAACTATTGCCTGGAGAAACAAATAATTCTTTTGTTTGGCATTTTGGACAATTAAATAACAAAAATAATGTTTGTAAACAAATATCTTCCCTATTTATACTAAATCAATGGAGGTCTCGAACCTAGATGGAAAACATCGGAATTCAGCCACTTTATTTACATGTCTGGGGGTGCTTTAAAGAACGAGGTACATAACAATAGTTGCTATTCTTATTTAAAGAGATACTAATAAGTTGCCGGTTGTTCTCAAATTTAGCCTTCACGTTAACAAGTACAACAAGGAAGGACGATGGAGAACCGAGGCTGACCTCTATAAGGAGTTCGTCAACCTTGTTAGCTTACGGATAATTGTAGGTTTTGGAAGGGGGGCGGAGCGGGCACATTTACTTTGTGCAAGATTATTCCTGACAATTGCCCCCTCGAAAATATAATAGTTCACTAAATTGAAACTATACAACGTGAAGTCAGCTTAACTTACATTTTTCTACGTTGTTTGGTTCTCTCCTAGTGTTTACATCTGTGGATCTTGCTCACATTTCAGCTATGATCCTGCAATGGAAAAAATACATTCACTCAATAAATATTCAACACAACCAAAAAAAAGTGCTGCATGTTATACTTGCCTCATCGAATGCAAATATTCTTTTTACGCTAAAACCTTCAACATCAAACTTTCAACTGGACAGTTTTTCGTAGTTATTAAAGTTAATGGCTCTTGTTTGGGGTTTCAAACGAGCGTAAACTTGACGCAGCTAGAACAACAAAATTCTAAGTCAGCAGAACTTACCACAAGATTGACTTTTTCCCCCTCTCCTCTTGCTATCCTAGGTCTTAAAAAAATGCTCTATCACCAAAGTTATCATTTTGTACAAGAACCATTCACTTTTCGACAAAAAACATTTCAACGAGTCTTACTTTACACAGAGGACTTCTAGGAACAACTGGCAATCTTTAGCTGGGCAGTGGCCGTGCATAAAGATTCCGAAATCCTAAAAAAACAAAAGGCAAAATCGGTTTTAGTGACAAAGACGCCATTATAAATTTTAATACTGTCCCCATACGCTCACACTTCCAGATTTAAAGATCAAAGAGGGTTCCTTACAGAGCCTAAACTAGTTGAAAGCAAACACTTTAAAAATTTTACAGCACGCAGGTTATCAACGATGAAGAATCCAAAGGTAGCGCTTAAATCCTAACATTCGTTTAGACTGCAAGGACACGAAAATAACTTACAGCAAAAATGTTCAATATTCTTTCTGATTAATTCGTTAAGTTTTGGATTAAAATTAAAACGTCCACGGTAATCTTACCAACGTATTGAGCATGACGTGTGAAGTATCTACGGCAAACTTTGTAGAATAAAGAAGAAAGACTATTAAAATGTCGTCCATAAAATTTATCTCGAAAGTTGTTTCAACAACATTTTGGCACCTTCGAGAAACTGAGAACCCTGTTAATCAACGGTTCTTCGCCTTACCTCAAGTGAAGACATCTCTGTTCCGCTTAACGTCTTAAATTTCGCCATGTTCTGTTCCTTAAACTCGAGCCGGGCGTTTTTGTGTCTTGGAAATAAAGCCGTTTCAATGAAAGTCATTTTTCAGGCAGGAACAGGCAAACGGAATTAAATTTCTGCTTGAAAATGTGAGGCCGAGCAGGTCCGCGACCACATGTCACATTGAACTGAGGTGTGATGCAAATACGTGAATGTATAATTAATTTTATGATAATTTTTTAAGGTGTGTACAAGCCTTTGATCAATTCGAATCCAAAACGCTACTTCCGATTTGCTGTTTGCTCCCGTACAAAACCTTTGTAGTAGTCATTAAATGATAATAAATAAAATAAAATAAAATAAATAAATCTGATAAATCAGCTAGATTTTCATGAGAATAAACGTGCATTCATGTAAATAGTTTCGGCACGAAGACTCGTTTTGAGACCGAGGCAAAAATCCCATCATTGACTTTACCAAGTTTTATTTATTCGAAGAAATTCGATCGACTTCCATCGTATTCCAAACAATATTAAAAATATCAGTAGTTTATTCCACACATTAATCGAGTGTAGAATTTGAGTGATTCCACGACAATCTATGCCTCGGGGGTAGGGAGTAGTCTGTATACAGCCCCTCCTCCCTTTAAAAAAATCGGGGAGATTTTCGTGTGGACGAGGCGGCTGTACACAGGCCTGGGAAAAGTAGGCTCCCAATTCAAATCGAAACTCTCACCTACCACCTTAGTAGACCAACATAGCGTCCAGTTTTCTATACATTAAGCCCTTAAACCCACCATCGCACCTCTTTTTTGGTGGTGGGGGGGGGGGGGGGG